>JAOTOM010001511.1:70000-71167 GCA_034440615.1 Ashinkailepas kermadecensis | reverse complement strand
ACAAAGTCACATCAAGGTGTGATAATCCGCGATATTCTTGAAAAGGTGCTCCCATTTATGAGGTTTTTGAAGTTGTAGTTCCGTGACCTTAAATGACCTGACAATTTACTTTACCAAAAGCTGCAAAAAAAACGCACCCTTGATGATACGAAAAATGTCCAATGGCTCCATTGAGCCGTTCGGAAATCACCCACGAGAAAGTTATGAGGGCGGAATTACAACACCCCTCCCCCACCGCCCACACTGGAGAGGGCGAAGGTGACGAGGGGCTGGCGAGGGCAACAGCCCGCCTTATTGATGAATAGGTCAGTACATAGGTCAATAATCAGTACATTTTTTAACCGGGTGGGATCACGGCTGGTACTGCGCTTTTCGCTGGCTGTCTGCAGGTTGCATAGAAGTTAATGCGGAGCAGAGCCGGGGCGTAATTTAATAATACAAATGATGCTGCTGTAGCATCTGCTGGGCAAAATTACCATAGCTAAAGCTGCAGGTCAGCCGACTGTAATTATAGTTATAGCTCAACACACATTCTAAAATACTGG
The DNA here is from genome assembly GCA_034440615.1 of Ashinkailepas kermadecensis. Classification (NCBI taxonomy): domain Eukaryota; kingdom Metazoa; phylum Arthropoda; class Thecostraca; family Neolepadidae; genus Ashinkailepas; species Ashinkailepas kermadecensis. Next base: position 70,622 of record JAOTOM010001511.1, on the reverse strand, counting down.
GCGCATGAGTAAGGGTGCACCGCAATCCAAATTACTGCGCTCGTATGGCCAATGCCGCTGCAGCTAATGACCAGGATGCTTTATATGCACTGTTACGTGGCTATTTGACTGGATACCCATGGTCGGTGTTTCCACTGAGATCAGGCTGAAATTCCCATCGCGTCGCAGTTCCCAGGACCCCAAGATCGCAGTTCAATGTGGTTAACTATCATTGCAGCGGCACACGTGAATATGTCCGTGTCACGTAACGTGTCGCGGATATCGGGCACCGTACGCCTTCACGGTGAGCCGCAGCCGAAGTGCTGGCATCATCGGCGCGGTGGGACTTTAAGACACGGCTTCCAAGCTCAAATTTGGGCCCATCGCGATCGCTAAGTTTGTGAATTTCCATTGCCAAGTATCGCCGACACACTGTACCACAGAAGCCGACCACACAGCCCTACGTGTTGTGAATTTCCATTGCCAAGTATGGCCGACACACTGTCCCACAGAAGCCGACCACACAGCCCTACGTGTTGTGAATTTCCATTGCCAAGTATCGCCGACACACTGTCCCACAGAAGCCGACCACACCTATGTGCTATTTTTGCAACCCAGATACGATTCTCCTCTCAATCTTAAG
>JAOTOM010001511.1:0-65000 GCA_034440615.1 Ashinkailepas kermadecensis | reverse complement strand
AATTGACTTTCCAAAAACAATTTATATCTCTATTCCTGGCAAGGACACATAACTAAAAGGCACGTCACGTGATAGCTAATCACACAGCGCACATCACAAAATAATCACATTTGCCCATCATGGACCAGATTTGCCAGTGCCCTAAGGTCACTAAGTTGACCTCAAGCACACGTCCAATATATACGTGTTGTAAGCACTGCCAAATTATAATCATGTAGTAAGCTTCATTACAATATACTTTTACATGTATGAGCATACAAAATCTACCCATTGTTATCGGACAATAGCCCAGGATGACCTTGATCCTGACTATGATTCATAGTGCTTGTTCCACCGGGTAACTTAGGTCGTCCAATGCAACGATGATACTATTTAGGTCATGCAACCTCGAAATGAACCATAGAAACAGGAGCATCTGAATAGGGTTTTCCTCACTTAGCGCGCTTCATCTTGACCTGGCCTCAGGTAACTCGACGTAGGTCAATCAAGTTGGAAAAAGAACTTCAAATTGAAAAAGTCAATCAAATTGGAAACGAAAAAGAACTTTTTGAGATACAGTAAGAAGTACTGAATCATTTCGTGGCGCTGTGCACCGACGTTTTTTCTTTCACGGAAAAAACCTTATGGAGGAGGGGGCAAAGATGCCCACTCCATGAGATGGGGCGGGGGTTGGAGGCTTGATAAGACCTGTTATCGCTATCGGAGATCAAGCAAAGAAGCTGCACGCTGTTCAAGTTCCCCTCCTCAGCTCACCCAGCTCCTCAGCCCACCCAGTTGTCTCGTAGGTGTCCTTTCCAGGGCATCTACGGGAAGCTACCCCCCCCGTGGCGTCAGTCACCCGGACCACTAGTTGATTGTCAGCCGGACTAGCCAGCTACCGCCACTAGTTGGTTACTTTCCGGATTAGTCGGCGCAGCTCCTTTCCCCACCTCCCTTCGGCCCAGCGGCGCTCTCGGGTGCCGTCGGGAAACCGAATTGTACCGGAGGCCGGCCCCGACTGTCTTTTTCCCATACCACCCAATAGGCTAGAGCCGAACAGAGGTACCTTTCTGGTTTAAAGAATCGGGCTAGTGGTCTTCGGACAGTGACTGCTCACGCCTCTGCTCGGCTGATCCCATCCCTCCAAACTCTGTCTTTCTCCCCCTTTGCACGATAGCTCTCTTCACCCTTCTCCTTGTAGCACCCCTTCAGGGTGCCTTTCTTGTCTGCACACCTTCTGGGTGCCCTTACCACAGCACATACACTCCCCTGCCCGGTACCCTCCCCGCCCCAGTATGCCAGGGCCCCCACCCCTCTCGGAGGGCGGTGGATGCCGACCCCGGCCGGGAGCCCGCCTCCCCCTCCCCGCGACCCTCCGCAGGGGGAGTCCTTCGTCCTGCTTATCAGGAAGGAGGGCTTGTGGTCTCGCACCTCCCCGTTTGGGATAGCGAGGGAGTTGGACGGTTTGATCGGCGGAGTGGTGTCCGCCAAGGTCCTCCGCTCCGGGGTCCTCTTAGTACGAGTTAGGGAGGCCTCTCAGGCCCGGGCCCTCCTGAGCCTAGAAAGGTTCTTGGAAATCGCCGTCACGGTGGAGCTAGTGGATCGGCTGAACCTAGTCTTCATGACAGCGTACGCTCCAGAGCTCATGGAGCTATCCGAGGAGTAGCTCCTCTTTGAGCTACGGTCTCAAGGGGTGTGCGAGGTCACCCGCCTCGGTCGCAGACCCCGCCCTGGCCGGTAATAAAACTGGGCTTCCGGACCCAGGCCCCTCCCACCCATATCATGGCGGGCTACTTGCACATCGCCCTCCGCCCCTGGAACCCGCCCCCGACCCGCTGTGCTTTTTGCCAGCGGTACGGTCACCTGAGCAAGGCGTGCCGCTCCAGGGAGCCTGTCTGTAGGCGCTGTGCCGAGGGGCACCCAACAGACGCGTGCGCGTCCGAGGTCCCATTGTGTGCGGCCTGATTAGGCCCTCGCCCGGCCTCATCCCCCCCCCCCCCTCGCTGCCCTACAAGGTTTGGCACCAAGGAGCGGCAGCAGCGTCGCCTCACCGCTCGAGCCCCCGTCGCCTGCACCACCGGTGGTGTGGCTTCGGCCCCGCTCGGCCCCCCTGTTGCTGACCCCTGCCGAGGCGGCCGCTAGCCCCCCCCCCCCCTCCGTCCCTCTCGGCCGGACAGTCCGAGCCCATCCCTTCCCCCTCTTCCCCTCCTGGCCCGCCACCGGTCACGCGCCCTGCCCCCTTAGCGGGCCTTTCCGTCTCCCGGCCCCCACACCGGCTCCAGAACGCCCCCGCCGGCCATGCGCCCCGCTCCATCGCGTGCCCCTCCGACGCCGGACCCCCTCCCTCTCCATCGCCAACAGGCCGCTCCGACCACCAAGACAAGGACCTCTTCTACTCCGCCCCCTCAGGGCCGCCTCCCCTCCCTGAACCCCGAAGTCCCCCACACTTCCCGTTCTCCGAGCCCGGACCCCCCCCCCAGGGGATCCAGAGCTACCTTCTCCTACACCGGGGTCGTCCGACTCGAACGAGTCGGACGACTCCGCCACGCCCTCCCCGCCAAACACAAGCCTGCGGGGGCGTGAGCACCAATATCGCTAATGCAGACACCCACCACTGAATTTTTGATCAAATGAAATACGAGGTCACTCATATCCCATTGGGCAGAATTCAAGGAAAATATCTTCAAAAATATACCATTGATTGCCGCCGTTCAGGAGACCCGATTGCGGGACATCGATCAATATAATTGTAATGCCTTTGGCTATACCCTCTGTACCCACAACATAAATTATACACCCCGTGGTGGCGAGGTAGCCTTATTCGTCTCGAACACTCTTCTTCATCGCACAATCAGCATTGCCAATGACCTGAATTTTGTTGCAGTATCTGTCCAAATTGCACAACTAGAGATCCCTATACTTCCCCCTACGCATGCACTATCCTTAGCTTCTATGACTAATTTCTTCGGTGTCCTCCCACACCCCTGTCTGGTGCTGGGCGACCTCAACGCCCACCACCAGGCATGGGGTTGTCACACCACAACCTCGCACGGACATCGCATTGAAACACTCCTCAACACCAACAACATGGTATTTTTAAACGACCAAACACCCACACACAACACAGACGTCGCCCCATTCTGTCCATCTGCCATTGACCTCTCCCTAGCTTCAGCGTCCATCGCACCCGTCTTCTCTTGGCACGTTCAACCCGACCCCCTCTTCAGCGATCACTCCCCATTCATGTCACACTCGAACGCTCAGCCCAGTCTAGAGATCGGTTATTCATACCCAACTGGAACGTTTTCAAAGTGAAATGGCCATCTTTTTCCCAAGAAATTGACAACCTCATCCCGCCCCAGTCTCACCCCCTCCCCCAAATTTAGTCATTCCTTATTATCATACTACTCGCGACAGAAAACGTGTACCCAAAACTCGTCGCTGCCCCGACCGTAAACACGTGTCGTGGTGGAACGAGGCGTGTCAACGAGCCGTCGCCTTACGACGGCGGGCTGAGCGTAAATTTCGCAAAAACCTCACCGTACAAAACATGGTAGAAGTCCGCGAGGCAAAGCTACGCTGTCAGCAAATTATCCTTTCGGCCAAAAACCACCGCTGGCAACTCTATTCCAACACGTTCAACCGATTTACCCCCATCTCCCAAATCTGGACCCAAATTCGCTCCTTCTCCAATGGCAGAGCTCCATACCGCGAATTCCCACAACTGACAATTACCCAACGCCGCATCACAGAACCCACAGCCGTCGCGGAACACTTCGTCACGTATTACTCTGACATCTCCTACAACACTCAATACTCACAGCGTACCACCTCATTCCTTCGCGACACCCTTGCCACCTGTCATTTTGACTCTGACAACTCTGAACCCTACGACGCTTATTTACCATCTACGAGCTAAATATATCGCTCTCAAAGGTAGCCAATACGGCTGTTGGACCTGACCAATTGGCATACCCCTTCTTTAAAAAATATTTTTGACTCCGGCAAAGACAACCTTCTCTCGGCGCTAAACCAACTATGGACTGACGGTACTTTCCCGGCCTCTTGGTACACTAGCACTACCTTCCCTATCGCTAAACCTTTCAAACCTCGACACATCCCTCCAGCTATCGTCCTATCTCTCTCACTAGCTGTGCTTGCAAAATGTTTGAGCGCATGGTCAATGGAGAATCAGTCTTTTTTGAAAACAACAAAATTATATCTCCTTTCCAGAGCGGCTTTCAGCCAAAGCGAAGCACCGCTGACAACCTCATCAAGATTATTGACTGAATTCAGCGTGGTTTTGCGACAAAATCCGAAAATATCGCTCTTTTTTAGATCTACAATCCGCGTTCAATAAAGTTCACAGTCCTGCCCTTCTCATTAAATTACACCGAATTGGTATCAATGGCAGAACGGCCTTAATCGCTAACTTTCTTGACACTTGTTCTTTCGTCGTCCGCTGCGGCAACATTTATTCCCACCCACACACTCTCGATCAAGGCGTCCCGCAAGGCAGCATCTTATCCCCAACACTATTCCTCATTATGATCAACGATGCATTAGACCAACTTCTCTCCCTGCCTAAATTATTCCATATACGCCGATGATTTGGCCATCTGGTGCACCCACACCTTGGCGGATACAGCAAACCATTTCGTACAACTCGCCATGAATCACATTGTTTCACGGTGCTCTCTCTGGGGCTACAAGTCTCTCCCACCAAATCGGCCACAGTGCTCTCTTCTCGGCTCCCCAGATATACCACACCCCACACGCTGCTCCGCTATCGCGATCAAATTATTCCTCTCCAAACCTCCTTCAAATATCTCGGAATTATCCTCGACAGAGGGCTTTATTTTGGCCCCCAAATCTCCTACATTAAACAGCGCTGCGTAGTGCGCCTTAATCCCCTGCGCTGCATCTCCGGTCGTGACTGGGGTGCATACAGGATCACTCTCTCTAATCTGTACATCGCCCTGATTCGTTCAATCCTGGAATAAAATGCGTTTATCTTCGATCATATATCCCCCGCACACACCACCTCACTAGAACGCACACAAAACCAAGCACTACGCCTCATCACCGGAGCACACCGCACCATGCATATCACCAGTCTCCGGGCTGAGGACAATCTCCCCAGCCTACAACGCCGCAGAACACTACAACTCGTAAGTTAGCATTTCAGGACAACAACACAGCTAAATCACCCCTCCAATATTGTCTGGTCCAAATCCCCTGTCCGACGCTCCATAACAAAAATATATACAGCATTGCTATTCACTTGAAACAAGTCCTCGCACCTACACTGAAATTTCGCATTGTAACCCCCGGCAAAATTACCCCCTTCTCCAATTCTGGCACATGGAACACTCCAAACTCGAGTATCTCTTTCGACACAACAAAACCCTATTCTCCCCCATCGACGTTCAAGTCAAATTCTTTGAATATCAAGAGGCCAACCCACAGCACACATTCTTCTACACTGACGGCTCACGTACCAACGAAGGTGCGGGCGCCTCCTGGTGCGGTGGGCCGGACACTGGATGAACTAAATTAACACCTCATCATTCGGTAAACACAGCAGAATTAGTCGCCATACTCACTTGCCTCCAACACATCATAGCACGACACATCACCACCTCTACTACAATCTGCACTGACTTACGCTCCTCCGTTGATGCCATCATGGCCATACACAACACCACGCACTCCGCACTCCACGCCATACGACACCCCTACCATGACAACCACGCACAACTCCAGCTCACCCTCCTCTTGATACCCGGACATAGGGGTATCCCGGGGAACGAGAAAGCCGACGGCCTGGCCCCGGGCGAAAATCAACCTCCCCCGAACGAGGATGCCCCAGTGTCCCCCGGGGATCTCCTATCCTTAACTAATTACTTATTTAAAAAGTATATCAAAGCCTGCTGGTCACACAACACCACACACCTACACGCTATCAAGCCCACACTCTCCAAATGTCTCTCTTCCCACCAGCACACCCGTTTGAACGTGGTGGTACTAGCGCGTCTTCGCCTCGGACACACCAAGTTGACACACAGCTTCTTCATCAATCGCTCCGCCCCGCCCTCACTTTGTAGCACATGCCGAGTTCGCATTACTGTCGCCCACATTTTACTTACTTGCCCAGCATATGTTCATCACCGTCGCGCTGTTCTTCAGCATTTCACCCACACCCATATACAAATCTCGTTCCGGGCTCTCCTCGGGGATGAACACCCGGCACTCCTGGAGTTACTTTTCCGCTTTTTATATGACACCAAGCTTGCCGAACTGATCTGACTTTCCTTTTTTCTGGCAAACGTTACCTGGTTCAAGCTGATTTGATGTGAACTTGAAAGTCATGTGACACGTTACACGCTCCGTTAACTTCGTTACATACGTCTTCCTCTCCGTCGTCGAAAAACACTTACATATAGGTTATTTCACACTGGGTAGGCAGAGACCGTTCCAATTTGGCCAAAGCGGACGGTTGTCCATATCAATTGCACTTGGTTTTTTACCTACGGGTTTTCCAGGCAGCTTGGCTCTTTTCCTTCTCAGGTATTCCAAGCTTTAACTTAAACATACACCTACACATACAAGGTCGGGCCTGACGCCCACGACTCGCACTGGGCGCCGGGCCTCCGCTTCATTACAGGTCGCAAGTGGGCAGTGGAGCCTCTCCGCAGGCGATGAAACTGTCTACCCTCCAAATGTCCTTCTGATTGTTATGTATGTATGTATGTTGTATGTTTGTATGTCTCATCTGTGTATGTATGTTTCGGCCCTTTACGCCACGTTCCTTGTTTGCCGGCGTCTCATCTTTCCTCTCTTGCTTATTTGATATAACCGGATGCCACATGAGCCGGATTAACGTAACCCTTTCTTTAATGTACTAATTTCTAGCGGATGATGCTCTGCCTCTGCTAAAGACAAAAAAGAGATGGGGCGGGCTACACACACGATTACCAGTGTGTTATTGGAGCTGAGGGCAACGATTGTATTCGGGGACCAGCCATGGGTTGATCCACATTAGGTCCGAGAGCCGAATGTTATCGAAGCTTTTGATTATTCACCCGGACGGCAATTTTTATCTAGCAAGAAAAACGTGTAATATGACGTGAATGTATGAACAATATGCGGCTGTGTACGAAAGGCAACCCACAAGGTGACTTACTACTTAACTGTGGAGAGATGGGCTTAACAGATTTCACGTGCTCACGTGGTGGTGATCTGATGCTGAGGTGAGGGAAGTACTTGCTCAGCTTGCCGTCCTGTTCACTGGTCGTGTAGACATTGATGTTGTACTTCTCCCGTAGAGCATATAACATGCTGTATTTTATCATCAGGTTCCCTAGACGAGAACTCCTGAAGATGAGGAGGTGTACTGGGCACGTGGAGTTCTCGTCCAATTTCTGCGAGTTGAAACAAGCATTACGATAGTTTATGGAGTTGTTTCATCAAATCATCGAGCAAGACACCTTGTGCTATCTTGCGGAGCACAAGCGAAGATACATGTGGAGGCCCTCACAGCCGCCGTGTGGGCAGCACCGACGGTTTCCGCCACTGATCCCAAGTCTACACTACTTTTGGGAGGGCGGCAGGGCGGGCGATGGTACGGGTCAGCCTCATCCCTGCCATCCCTGTCCATAGAGGTGCTGAGATCGACTGTGTCGGTGATGCTGGCAGCGGATGAGCTCGTGACGCAGGTGGCTGCGGCTGAGATGGTGGCGGTGATGAAGCCCTCGTCGTCATCGTTGACGGCAGGAGTGGTGGACGTGGAGGGGCAGGCGGCGGCTGAGGCGGTGGCGACAGCGGCGGCTGACTGAGGTGGTGGCGGCTGCAGTGGCAGAGGTGGCGTAGACGGTGTGTGTGTGGGGGGGGGGGGGTGGCGAGGACAGCGACACGAGTGACGGAAGCAACAGCAGTGGTGTCTGGGATGACGTCGGTTGTGGTGCTGGCTGTGGCGATGGCACAGGTGGCAAAGGTAGCAGCGGTGGCGGCGGCACGGATCCCGGTGGAAACTCCTACTGGGGATGAGGCCGTACCAGTACCTTCTACCGCGGCCGAAGGGGCACGGATCTTCAGGCTGTGCACGCCTGCGTCGACATCGGCTTCTTCCACCTTGCTGCGTTGGCACGAATGACACCTTGCTGTGTTAGCCTCCTATGAAGAGGCGATGATCTGTTCGCTGGTTTTGAAGAAACTCTGTCAGACAGGTGGCTCAGGAACTATTTATATGTCAAGTAGTGAGGATATTCAGGAAGCAGTAAGTGCTACTGTTTATTCGGCTTTAGGCCGTTCCCACATGCCTACCTTAACTCCACAGAGACCAGTTACCGCTTCACTCGCCTGACTCTCCAGCTTCATAGGAATTGACGCCTCAGCTCAACAGGTTCTTCAACCACCCGCCGGATGCACTTCGCTATCGATACGTGATGCTCATTGAGAACATGTTTTTTTCCATTTCGTTGACCCTTCGCGTCATTGTCTCCCGACTACATAGGTGGCAGTTGGAAGCTGATTTCTTGACAGATTATATGGCTACACAACATTGAACATGCTAATACTAATAATGCAAAGTACTTACTATATATTATGCACTTATATTACATGCTTATTTACTTAACACATAAGTACGAAGTGTGGTTCATCCGGATAACGCTTAGCCGGTGAGAAGACGAGCCGGGGAGAAGACGGGGTCAGCAGAATCAAACAGATGCAGACCTATTGAAGCATTACGATGAGAGACAGACTTCCAGAGCGTCAACGCCATAGCAACAGGAGAGGAGGGAAGCATACCAAGGAGTAAGATGAGAGGAAGACGTATTGAGATAGCATGATGAAAGGGAGAGTAACAAAGGGTAAAAGGGGAGTGAACATAGAACGGTGAAGTGGGTGAAGACATGTCAGTAGAATGTGCGGCAAGATAGCCACGCTATGTGATAGCAACAGTGGGCGGAGGTGCACCAAAGTAGCATGAAGAGGTGGGAACCCGTTTGGAGAAGAAGAGGAGGGAGACGTACGACGACATAATTGGAGCTACTGATCAGGGAGGGGATGGGAGGGGCGATTTACCATAGTCATGCTAGTGTCGTCATCGTCACTGTCTGTGCATTCCATCAGCTGTCGGTCGTCCTCCGAACAGGAAGCGAGTGGCAAGCGGTCCTGCCTCTCCGGGTCCCTGGTATCCGCACTGCCAACTGTCGCACAAATCGCAAACGATCGTCAATGGTCGCCTTCACAGAGATCGCCAAAGGAAATGTTGTTATGAATTTCATAATTTCAACACTTCATCATCGAATTCAATCTGGCTCGGAATTATTTGTGATGTACTGTTCACTAAAGAGGCCATTTATGTCTCCTCACATGAATTAATCAATTAGCGCAGTAAACACACGCACACGCGTTGGGACGATGTATTCACGTGGCGTGACGTGTGGCATGTGGCGAGGCTATTCTCAGATTACACCTACACCACGGCTCGGCACTTTCTGTCATGGCACCCTTCCCAGAGGTCTGAAGCTATCCCGATAATTCGAAAAAAGTGTAAGGCTCAGCGACTTGTCTGTGCCGTAAAGCCAGAACCAAAAGCGACGGAGAAGCGGGTGCAAAGTTCGTGACTGTCAATCTCAACGGCGTAAACATTTCCTGACGTCCTGATCTGAGAGGTCTTGGCCGTAAGACCTGAGATCGTTAAAGTCCACATTTCACGTCAATGTCAAAGTTGCACAAACCTACCTACAATGTACGCGATGTAATTGGGTCCGTGATGAGGCAGATTCTTTGTTCGTTCGAGGGTTAACCCGCGGTCTTTCCTGTCAGATCCTCACACCCTGTCTCGGGGGGGGGCTTTTTATACTTCCGTCTAGCTTCAAAACTAAGCATTGCACGAAAACGAAAGTAGTGTCTTCGGAAAGTGCTCGACGAGTTGAACCCGAAAAAACCGCAAATGTTCTCTTCCCATAACGTAACTTCACTATGGGCATCTATGTGATCACGACTGACATCATGTTCTTTGTTTTGGAGAGTTGATAAGACATAAAGACATAAAGACATCAAGTGTTAAGGCTTAATAAGAGCCACATGGGCCCATATGGGGTAAGCGTGTCTAGAAAAGATGTTAGAAAAGTACATGCTCTCACCCCAATCAATCCATAATCTCAAGTTCCTAGGGAGCTATATATCCCAGCCTATCTAGCACCATTCACCTGATATTGCATAACACACTCCTCAACAATTACAAACTCCTCCGAGCATGCCCATTGTGCTCCCATGGCCAATCTCATCAGCATCACATCCCGAAGGAAGGTGCTGAATCCACTGCTAGGTACACCCTATATAAAGTTATAAAGTGTTTAGACTTAATAAGTGACCCAAGTGCCCATCCAGTTAAGTCTGTAAATGGAAGATACCATAAGCCTGGTAAAAAGACCCACCCCAACCATCACCACATCCTGAAGAAACCATCCACCAATATCCCACACACCTATCAATGCCTATCTACCCTAGCTATCCAGCCCTATTCCCCTGATCCCTCTTAACACATGTGGATTGAATGTCTTACCAATAATTTTCAAACTGCATCCATGCCTGTTTAAAGGGGTCTCTGCCGTGCACACTTACTTAGCATAAATCTCATCCCATCCATCACAAATTAGAACTCAAAAACAAGATTTTCCTGTCTAAAAAAAAATTGTCCACCCTACTTCTAAATACATTCAATGAGGAACTCCCCACAACATCAGCAGGCAGGCTATTCCACTGATCAACAACCCTTTGACTGTAGACCTGTTGTTGCTTAACTGTCCTACGCCTCAACTTGTCTAACCTGAATTGATGACGCCTATGTGGTACTCTAAACTGAAGAGCGTCATCCAAATTGACCTGATCGAGTCCTTTAACAATTTTGTACATTTCAATTATGTCCCCACTTAATCTCCTATACTTGAGTGAGTACATATCTAATGCCACAAGCCTTTCTCCATATTCTAAGTTACCTATTCCACTGATAAGTCTAGTTGCTTTGCGCTGCACTCTTTCTAACATATCTATATATTTTTATAGGTAGGTGCTCCATGCTTGTACAGAATATTCCAAGTGGGGTCGCACATATACTAAGTACAATTTTTTCATGACTTCCTTGCTCTTATATATCACACTTCTATTAATGAGTCCCAGCATTCTAAGTGCTCCGTTCCTAGTTGAGATACATTGTTTTTCTGCATTTAGGTCTTTTGAAACCAATACACCTAAGTCTCCTTCCTCTTGGATAACATCCAGTTCCCTCCCTCCCATTGTATATCTGAAAGTCTCACCTCCAGACCACAGACGCATAACCTTACACTTATCATAGTTGAAAGACATCTGCCATTGATCAGCCCAATTTTTTAGGTCCTCCAAGTCTAGTTGAATATTACTAGATTGATCACTACTGATTGCCACTCCTACCAATTTGATGTCATCAGCAAATTTGAACACTCTATTCCTCAGCCCTACCTCAATGTTATTCACAAAGATTATAAAGAGAAGTAGCCCTAGAACAGAGCCCTGTGGTACTCCACTCAGAACATCCTTCCAATCAGATTTACATCCATTTAACACTACCCTTTGTTTCCTTCCCCTCAACCATGCTTCAATCCAACCTATAACTTTTCCAACAATCCCATGTTGCTGTAGTTGATGAATTAGCCTCCCATGTGGAACGTTATCAAAAGCTTTGCTAAACTCCAAGTACACAACATCCATCCTGCTTTGATTGTCTACTTATCTAGTAACATACTCCATGAACTCCGATAGGTTAGTTAAACAAGACCGTCGAGATCGAAATCCATGTTGAGTATCCATTCAAAGGTTATGGCTATCAAGATGAATCTGAACATCCTGTTTAACCTGATTTTCTAGTACCTTGCAAACTATTGAGGTCAAACTGACTGGCCTGTAGTTTCCTACACACTTCATACTTCCTTTTTTTTGTTAAATTGGTACTACGTTTGTATTTGTCCAATCTTCATGTACTTCAGAATATTCCATAGACCGCCTGAAAATTATACCTCGGGGAACTGCTAAAGCTTTAGCACACTCTACTAAGATCCTAGCATGTATATCATCTGGCTCAGAAGCTTTATTAGGTTTTATATGCTGCAGCTGCTTTTCTACAGCTTCTGTAGTTATTGTAAGATCCTCCAGCCTATCACCTGTCATGGCATAACTTTCAGTTGTTTCTATTGTACCATAATTATCTTTAGTAAAGACTGATGAGAATTGCTTGCTTAGGGATTCCACAATATCACAATCATCAAACACCATTTCCCCATCTACCTCCAGTTGCCCTACACAACACGTATTAACCTCACATTTGTAGAAGCTAAAGACTCTCTTAGCATTACCTGCGGAACATTTTTGATTTCAGTCAGTCTTTTATATGCCCTAACACACCTCCTAACTTTATTTCTAGCTATTTTATATGATTCAAGGTTTACCTCAGAGTTAGCATCTTTTAGTTTCTTGAATGCCTGTTTCTTTGACTCCAGTAAATGCTTTACTTCCCTGGTCAGCCATGAAGGGTACTAACCCTGGCAAATCTAATTTGCCTATTGGGTATTAACCTATTCTGACCTTGAAATAGTTTATCTTTTATGATTTTCCACATTTCATAAGCATCAATAAAACTCTTCAATAAGTCTTCCCAATGAATTTATTTCAGGAAGATCCCGAACTCATTGTAATTCCCTTGAGCAAAATTTGGAATCAATGTTTTATTGGTTCCTACACTTCATTTTAGGGAGAATTAAAAAAATAGTTGGAATAAGGAAAGGAAGAAAAAATTGATTATAACTTCAAAATTTCCCTCCCCCGCATCTCAACATTTCATTTTTTATATGTTCAAAATTTGAGTTTTCAATTTTCTTGACTTTTTCTTTTCTAATGGATAGATTGAGCCGAGAAACGTTGCTTTAAGTCAACTGTCCCTAAAAATGTGCTTACTTTTTGTTTCAAAAGTGCCAGAATCTTCGATTTTATCCTTAAGAAGTAAGTATGTATAACTAGTAAGTCATCAAAAAAGGAGAAAAATATAAAAAAATCCTTTGGTTCGTTTTGTTGCAACCCTACAGATAAGCAAACCCTCAACGTTTTATTCAAATGTCTTTCTTTATCCGTTGAAGCGTGACGACTAGCTAAGCGTTTTTGAGTTGACCTCATTTGACCCTGACTAACTTGTTGACCATAGATGACCTGACCTCAAAATGTTCACACAACATGTCAAAATGATGTGGCAAAGGGTACGCCAAATTTAGGCGCGATGCCGTGCGCCGTTTTTTCCAGTATCCCCAGAAAACCTTAGATTTGGGGCGAAAAATGCCCTCCCCCAAGGGTTGATAAGTGCCAAAAAATATCCGCAGATACCAATGAGCAGAAGCTACAACATTCGCAACTTTGCTCTTAACTGTGTTCATGTATCGCACCTGACAGGTTCATGTACTATTAAATGTTAAGGTTAAATTTATATATACAAATACATTTTAACTTTAATTTTAATACTAACATAATTTCATTCTTTCATTTGAGCCTCACTGTCCGCGCTGCACATTCTGGCCATCGACTCCTAAACGGGCTGTCTCGTGAGATGGCCCCATTTGATCGTCCTTATCTTACGAGACAGGCCCTTAGGCATCGTGTACCCAGTGAAACGACAAAGCTGGAGGATATGTTTCAATCGTAGCGCACCATATTAATTTTGTAATCTTTCGGCGAGGGCTAGACATTGCAAGCGAGACAGCTGAAATGACTCATTTCCGTGTCGAAGACAGCGTTGGCAATTTGTGCACCTCTGTTCGAGTTTTGCCATGCAACGCTCGGATAAATTTACGCACCTTCCCTCCTAATCCCGCACGTCAATTTGACATGTTGTGTGAATATTTTGAGGTCAGGTCATCCACGGTCATCGAGTTATTCAAGGTCAAGTGACGTCACCCCCAAAAAGGTTGAACCAGACGTCACGTTTTAACGGGTAAAGATATTTCAAGGAAGCTTTCGGCGTTTAGATATGCTTAAAGACGCAACAAAATGCACCAGGTGAGCATTTTTTTTTTATTTTGCGCTTTTTCATGACATATTTACTTGACATATTTACCGATTAGAGCTAAAATCGGAGATTCTAAACAAAGTAAGCAATTTTTATGCAGCCACGTTTACTTAAAACAATGTATGTATCTCAGTGCGCTCTACTCATTATATTTTTTAATGGAAAACCCAGAATTGTGACAAAATGGATAGACAAACATGTTGGAGTCACGGTTGATTTCGCTTTCCTTTTACGTCTCCATTCGAAGATTCAACGCTGAAGAATGTCCAGTCAGCTGCTGACAGCGATCCAGAGTGCATCGCGCTGAAGGAAGTGGTCCTAGCTGGATTTCCAGAACACAAATCCCAGCTGGACCCCTTGCTACTGGGGTGTCCGAGATCGTCTGACGGTGGACGGCGGCCTGATTGTCTGCGGACAACGACTGGTCGTACCCAGAGGTCTCCGGCAAGAGACACTGCGGGGAATCCACGCCAGTCATCAAAGGGTGGACCGGACGAAGAGGCGCGCTCGACAAGTAGTCTACTGGCCGGGAATGGATCAGGACATCGCTAACGTCTTCGGTGCCTGCGGTGCGTTTCAGACGCATCTCCCGAGCCAGCAAAAAGAGCCAATGATATCTGAGAAGACGCCCACCCGAGTATTCCAGGCGGTATCAGCCGACTATTTTTACCGGGCTGGACGTACTTATTTCATGTACGTCAACAGACTATCTGGCTGGCCGTTCGTGTCCCACGTCACTGGGGAAGTGACCGCCCGAGACCTCGTGTCACAGCTGCGAGGTCTGTTCACTAGCATGGGCGCGCCCTGCGTTCTGCGCACGGACGGTGGTCCTCAATTCGCAGCTCGGCGCACTCGGAATTTTCTCCAAAGGTGTGGTGTGGGGCATCAGATCTCCACGCCACACTTTCCACAGTCCAATGGACACGCGGAAGCCGCGGTGAAGGCGGCGAGGAGGCTCGTCATGAAGACAATGGTGGGCGGCGACCTCAACACAAACGCGGTTTGCGCACGGCCTGCTCGAGTTGCGCAACACACCACGAATGGAGAGCCATATCATAAAATCCAGGGTTCATTTAGTACCAAAGTTCATAACGTCCAAGGATCACAACGTCCAAAACTGGCTTCAGAGAGAGTGTTCATAACGTCCGAGGTTCATAACGTCCAAAGTTCACAACGTCCAAAATAGTTCCCCAGTTGTCCGCTAGATGAGCCAGCGAAGTACTGGCGGTGAAATCGTGCGGCTGTGTCTCCGTTTTCTGTCAACAGGAGGCAGTGGCAAACGTAGCGTGATGTGCACATCATCGTTCCGTCCAGCCCTTCCCCTGCTGAAGCCTGCCTTCTCCATCGCACACCCCGGTGCGTCCGATTTGGCATGTGTGTTACCTATCGCTGAAAACCCACACCCCACCGATAAGCGCACCGGGGAAGCGTTTCTGGCCGGCCGGCCGGCTGGCCGCAAAAAGGCCGCGAGCTAGTCGGCCGGCCGATTGGCCGCAACAAGGCCGCGAACTAGCAGACCGACCGACCGGCCGGTTTCATGCAGAGGACCGGCCGCGTAGCCATTGTTACCAGTTTGATATGATGAGCAAATTTGAGCAGCCTATTCCTCAGCCCAACTTCAATATTGTTCACGAAGATTATAAATAGAAGAGGATCTAGAACAGAGCCATGTGGCACACCAATCAGAATTCTTTCATTCCGTTTGATATCCATTGCATACTAACTTTTGTTTCATTCCCCTTAGCAATGTTCCAATCCAGTCAATAACTTTTTCTGATGTCCCGTGCTACTGATGAATGAAGTAGGAGACTCTGTTTGGAAACCTGCATGTATAGTTCTATGGGGTCGATAAAACGATAAAAACCATGAGGACAACTGTTTTAACCACTAGGAACTGCATAGTTAGATAAACACGGAGATTAATTAATCGATTTCAAGGGTCGATCCGCTAGACGCCGATTGGCTATGTATTTCATGAACTCATGTCTGCGTTCCGACTGTGACGGCTAGGCATAGCCGGATATAACGAGTGGTTTAATAGGCACGAAACGCGGATATTTATGGCATTGTATTAAGAAAGACTGTCAGATGATTGCCTGAGCGGCTTTGGTAAATTCATTGGTGGATATATTAGGCTGATAACTATGGTAGATTCCTGACCTGGAACCAACCGCAACGGCACATAACTGTAAACCGGAGGCGGAGGTCTCGGGATCTGCATGTCAATATCGCTGCCAGAGGGATCGAGGATCGGCGGGGAAGGCAGAGGGATCACGACAGAACGTACTTAACATAACCAACCTGAATTGAAATCACAACAGGAACGAAGAGAGAAATTCATTTAATTGTGAGAAGAAATGGACGATTTCCTTGCTTCCCATGATTGAAAGTAAAATAAGGTGAAACGTTTTGACCCACATTGACAAGGAATGCTGTGCTTTTAATAAAAATTAGATACATTAGATCTCAAACTTTTCGATCATGGATCATTTTCAAGAGTAACCTAGGTGGGCCTTCCGGAGTAACCTTCAAGAGTTACTCTTGAAAATGATCCATGATCGAAAAGTTTGAGATCTAATATATCTAATTTTTATTAAAAGCACAGCATTCCTTGTCAATGTGGGACAAAACGTTTCACCTTATTTTACTTTCAATCGAAGAAAGGAATAGTGTTTTGCACCAGTATGTCACAATACGTCCATGTGAAATCCATTCAATTTCTTCTTGAGTGTGCTCTTTAAACCAAACTGAATGAAATTGGCCAAGACCGCCATATGGAATGGGAAGTTCCACGTCACATCGACAATTGAAACGGCCATAACAACACTAAATATTTTATATTTTGATGAAAATATTTGTGTGGGGTTATCTGATGCGACGAATCTAGCTGTGCCATTTTTTTAAAGAAAGATCAGGTCAATGGTCAAGGAGTTATAGCCTCGGGAATTTTTGAGTTGTCACCTAACAAGGGTGTCTTTTCAGGTCTTTAATTCAATGAATAACAATCTGAATTGTGTAACGGTATATATCGGTGAACTCACAATTACCCACTGTATCTTTTGGCTATTTTAAAATTTTCGTTTACGGGATATTTGAAATCGTGACATCGTGACCTGAGGTCACGTGACCTATTTTACCTTTCGGAACAATCACAATGCGATTTCAAGAAGTGCAGAAATGAAGTACGATAGAATCTTCCGAAGCAAAAAGTAAAAAATAGGGTTTTGCTCTTCAAGCTCTACATATCCGTTCCAAATTAGGCATGCATGGTTGTTTTTGCGCTAGTTTAAAGTGACCTATATGAATATGTATTTAGAACGGTATATTACTGAAATACAAGGCTTTTGGCGTTCGAGACACGTGATGGGATGATAATGTTAGTCATCTGATCTTGAATGCTGTGTTGCACAAGTGTTCTAACTCGTGAGTTCAAAGGTTAAACAGAATGGCAGAAACTTCTCCAAATTGTGGTAGTAGATGATTTATGAGTTATACCTTACCATGAATTACAAGGAGAGAAAAGCATCCAAAATATAAAAATCACATTCCGATAACCGAGAAACCACTTGCACAACCATTTCTTACATCGCAAAAATATAAATCAATGAATGTAGTGAAATTTCAGAAAGGGCACAAATAAGGGGTGGCACCGTGTTTGCGTGCCCAGTGCTCAATGCTCACTCTTGCTGAACATGCTGCCTGTGAAGCGAGGACATTTCTAATGGTGTCGGACAGTCGAGGTGAATGTAAAGCTATTTTATGAGTCGGATCAGATCAGCCGAATGTGTCTCGACAAGACCGACTGTGACACGGTGCGATAGATTGATGGAACCAAAATTAGAGTTCAGAAAAGGCTTGCTTTGGAAAATTTGTGTGAGATACATGATATATACAAGCGAAACTCTGAAAACCCTCGCACCGGCTTCTTAACTTTTGCTGCCCTTCATTCGAAGCATTACGTCTTGGCAGGCAGCAGTGGGACGTACTCGGTGTGCATGTGCACTTATCATCAAAACCCAAAATTGCTCATATCCGCTCTTGGCCTTCTCGGTCTCAAATACCGTAACCTCCTCGATCACACTGTATTTGGCATGTATGTGTATGTGGCACATTGAAAACCGTGATTGCATGATGCACAACTGTGAGGACGGCCCCGGTGAAGACGGGGTGATGAACTTTCTAAGGATTCTCCTCGCGGACAAATCAGGAAAAGAGAGTGAAGGTGATTTAGCCCCAGATGAGACATGGATAATTATATTAGGTACGAACAGTGGATGAGCGCGTATCGCTGTACACTCGCAGAAATAGTTTAGACCAAAGAGGGAAGCATGCGATATTTCAGCCCGCAAACCGTGAAGCTGATCAAGCACCACTTTGTGGCTGACAAACAAGGCCAGCACTTCATCTACACAAAGGCTATTGCCAAGGAGGTCGAAGTGATTACCCTAGTACGATTTCGCAGAAAATTATTCATTTGTGGTGCAGGATGTAGCTTAAGGCTTCCACTGGGATTCATCCCCGTGTACGGGGCAGCCGTTTGTAGTGTACTGGCGTGGGGACGATTTACTGTGTCATCAGAGCTACTACTGTATCTCTGACAGCACAAAGCACAAAACTGCCATGGTGCATGCGTTCCTGCAACGGCTTATACCAGAAATTCGGACCGCAGTACCTAACCTCCAAAAATATGTACTTCACAGACGACAGTATACGAATATACATGACTTCGTTAATGCGTGTTACCAACAGGCAGATTTTGGGGTACCCTGTGAGTGGCTTTTTTGTCACATCGCATGGCATGTACGCTTGCGACGGCATCGGGGCACAGCCAAGCGTGCCGCGGCTCAAGAGATCCTCAAGCGCTCTCTTAACAACCAGACACTGACGGCGGAGAACATGTTTCAGTATCTGTCGCACAAGCTAGCCAGCTGCATCAAATTCATATTTATATCAAAGCAGGAGGCATTGGACGTCACGACCCACCTCACCGAGCGCTTCCCGAAAGCCATCACGGTAAGAGGAACACAGGGATACCACAAGTTCACACCAGTGACCCACAGCACCGTAATAGTTCATGAACTGCCTACCGATGCGGGGCGTATGTTAATGGAAGTTAGGTGTACGTGAAAGCTGTGAACAGCCACCAAGTTTCGTGGAGCTACTCCGAATAGCAATTGAGATTGAAAAGCATGAAGAAGGGAGTGGGACTGAATCAGCATCATAAAGAATCAGGGTAAGACTAGGCAAAGTACATGCTTTCGTTAGCACGGGAGAAATATGGGAAATATTGATTGTAGTGCACACTCGAAGATGGGTGTTTTGAGCTGCAATGAATCTTGCGCACCGTGCATGCGATGCATGGGATCCCCAGGAATGAAATGGAATAGCGCAGTGGACCAAGTTAATTAGCACATATCTGTACATCTTAACATGTCCATCCTTGTACAGAAAACTACTGAAACATACCATCCATTATAGGTGAATGAGGCTAGTTTCTCATAGCATTGCCCGCTCTTTCTGAACAGCACTGGTTTTGGTGTTGCAAGTGGGAAATAATGGTGGAATATGTATGTACGATTTCTTGTATTATTGCTGTTGATATTACACACGTTTCATGCCCCATTATTTCCCACTTTATTTCCACCATTATTTCCCACTTGCAACACCAAAACCAGTGCTGTTCAGAAAGAGCGGGCAATGCTATGAGAAACTAGCCTCATTCACCTATAATGGATGGTATGTTTCAGTAGTTTTCTGTACAAGGATGGACATGTTAAGATGTACAGATATGTGCTAATTAACTTGGTCCACTGCGCTATTCCATTTCATTCCTGGGGATCCCATGCATCGCATGCACGGTGCGCAAGATTCATTGCAGCTCAAAACACCCATCTTCGAGTGTGCACTGCAATCAATATTTCCCATATTTCTCCCGTGCTAACGAAAGCATGTACTTTGCCTAGTCTTACCCTGATTCTTTATGATGCTGATTCAGTCCCACTCCCTTCTTCATGCTTTTCAATCTCAATTGCTATTCGGAGTAGCTCCACGAAACTTGGTGGCTGTTCACAGCTTTCACGTACATATGGTATCATAATGTCAACTTTTTGTTTCGACATGGCGGAATCTAAAGCAGGCCTATCCACAACAAATCGACAAGAGCATAACACCCAATATTTTATATTTTGATTAATATCATTGTGTGTGGTTATCTGACGCACTGAACCCAGCTGTGCCATTTTAGAAAGATCAGGTCAATGGTCAAGGAACTATGCCTCTAACATTTCTGAGATTCCACCTTACAATGGTGTATTTTGAGGTTCTTAACACAATGAAGAACAATCCGAATTATGCAAAAGCATATATCGGTGAACTCACAGCAATCCATTGCATATTTTGGTCATTGCTGAATTTTCGCTTACGGGTTTTTTGAAATCGTGACATCGTGACTTAAAGTCACATGACCTAATTTAACATTCGGGACAGTCACATTGCGATTTGAAAAGTGCAGAAATGAAGCTCGATATTTTATATTTCGTAGTAAAACAGAAACATTGTATTTTGGCACGAAAACTTTACATATCCGTTCTAAATTAGACATGCATGGTTATTTTTATGCTAGTTTATTGTGGCCTGTTATGATGTGTTTAGAACGGCATGCTACTGAATTACAATACTTTTGACGTTCGAGGAACGTGAGGGGATGAGAATGTTAGTCATCTGATATTGAGTGTTGTGTTGCACAAGTGTTCTAACTCGTTGTGAGGTCAAGGGCTAAACAGAAATGTCAGAAATTCCTCCGAACTGTAGTAGGTGGCTCATTCCACGACAAATCGACAAGTGAAGGGGCCAAGATAACAGCCTACACTTCATATTCCAAGGAAAATACTTGTATAGGGTAAGTTTGTCACTATATTCCAGCTGCTATGCAATTTTGAGAAAGATCGGAGTAACGGTTAAGGAGTTATAGCCTCGGACATATTTGAGTGGTCACGGAAGTCTTTGGAGGCCTGGAACTCAATGAACAATAACACGAATTGCACAAAGCTACATATCGTTGATCTCGTCATGATCCACTGCATCTTGCGTCAATTTCGAAATTTCTGTTCATGCGTTTTTTGAAACCGCGAACTTGTGACCTATGATAAAGTGACCTAGTTTGACCTTCGAGACAGTCACAATGCTTATTTGGAAATGCAGAAGCGACGAAGGGTGATTTGTGAAGTCCTATATCGTCACGTGTAGGGAGAAAAGAAACATCAATGTTTTCACCTTATTCAATATATTTCTGCACCAATGCCAGCATATCAAAAATGTACGATCATATTTCACCGACAACACTGAATTGCTTATAACTCCGCCAACCACTGTAATATCAACTTTCTGGTGTTTCAAACCACACATTCTGGAAAGGAAAGATTAATAAAGATAAAGATTAACGTCATTGACTGAGTAAGCGCATTCAACGCGAACTGTTTGAGAACAAATTTAGCGCGGACGCATTCATTGAGACATGTTGGGCCTGAAATGAATCGAATTGGATCGTGAGCTGTCTACATCAGTGTAATCAAATAAAGTAGCATAATTACGCAATGCGATGTAATACAATATGGTGTTGCAGTACAGTATTATAATGTACTGCAATGTCATGATCTACAGATATGCAGATCATCCCATATCATGTCAGAATCCCAGTTCAGACTTTTGATCTGTCACGGCGATAATATCAATAAAAAATCTGCATCAGAGCGCACACTAACTCGTCTCACTTCACCCAGCTACCATTAGCACACGCCCCGCATCGGTAGACAGTTAATGAACTATTTCGGTTCTTTGGGTCACTGGTTCGAACTTGCGGTACCCCTGTGTTACCTTCGCCGTGACGGCTTTCGAGAAGCGCTCGATGAGGTGGGTCGTGACGTTCATTGCCTCCTGCTTTGATACAACTGTGAACTTGATGCCGTTGACTAGGTTGTGCGACAGATACTCAAACATGTCCTCCTCCGTCAGTTCCTGGTTGTTAAGCGGACGCTTGAGGCTCTCTTGATCGGCGGCACGCTTGGCTGTGTCCCCGATACCGTCGTAAGCGCTCTTGCCATGAGATGCGACAAAAAAATGCTACTCACAGGGTACCCCAAAATCTGTCTGACGGTAACACACATTGATGCAGTTATGCTTATTCGTATAATGTGCAGCACGGCCGTCTCTGAAATAAATATTTTTGGAGGTCAGGTACTGCGGTCCGAATTTATCGGATGAGCCGTTGCAGGAACGCATGAACCATATCGGTGTTGTGCTTTGTGCCGTCAGAAATGCAGCAGTAGCTCTGATGGCACAGTACCTCGTCCTCACGCCAGTACACTACAAACTGGTGCCCCGTACACAGGGACGAATCCCAGTAGAAGCCTTGAGCTACATCCTGCACCACAAATGAATAATTTTCAGCGAAATCGCACTGAACAATCGCTTCGCCCTCCTTGGCAGTAGCCTTTGCGTAGGTGAAGTACTGACCTTGTTTGTTAGCCACACAGTGGTGTCGGGTCAGCTTAACGGTTTGCTGGCTCAAATATCACACGCTTTCCTCTTTGGTCTAAACTATTTCTACGTGTGCACATTGATGCATACTCATCCACTGTCTCTACCTAATCTCATTATCCATGTCATCACCTGGGGCTGAATCACTTTCACTCTCTTCTCCTGATTTGTCCGTGAGGATAATCCTTAGAAAGTTCATCACCCCGTCTTCACCAGGGCAGTCCTCACAGTTGTGCATCATTCAATCACGGTTTTCCCTGCCACATACAGCGTGATTAAGGAGGTCACGGCCTTCCACCACCCCGTGCAATAATTATAATTATCATAATAATTGTTGGTTATTAACCCCGTCTCGAGTGAGATCGTCACATCTCGTCTCGGGGGTGGGGTGTGCGGGATGTTAAGAAGCGCGTCCCTTCTAGCTTTCAAACTGAACGGTGCACGAACGCTAACCACGCATCATCAGAAAGTTCTCGAGGAATAGGACCAGAAAATTTCCTCACATTTCATCCTGAAATAATTTTGAAACTCAACATTGCGGTTTTTCATAAAAAATTGACGTTTTAAAGACTCCATTTCTGGCAAAAACACAGTTTAGACACAGGCCATTTGATACATGATTACACATTGGTCCATCATGGGCCAAAATTGGCAATGATCTTAGGTCACTGACTTGACCTCAATAACAAATCCACGATGCACGTGTTGCAACCACTGACAAATTGTAAGCAGTAAGCTTCATTTCAATATATTTTCATGCGTTTGGGCGTAAAATTATGAATATTGTTATAGGATAATGACCTAGGGTCACGTTGACTTCGACTATGATTCATAGTGTTGGTTTTATTTGGTAATTGTGATCGGGTAATGCAAGTTTGGCATTATTTAAGCAATGGAAACTCGAAATAAGCCACAAAAACAGGAGTGTCTAAATAGGTTTTTCTCACTGAGAACACTGTATCCTGGACTGGCTTCAGGTCAATTGACGGAGGTCAAACAAATTGGATGAGGAACTTTTTATATTTCTGCATGCATACCAAGGGGACAATGCCGAGCATGCATATTACACAAATTGTCAAGTTCGTCCAAAATTGGTTGTCACCCCAGGCCATTGGCCCCAAACAGAAATCCGAGATATACGTAGGTGCTACGCAATTGTACTCACTTAGAACGTTTCATTTTAATATCTTTTAATTTATATGAGCTATCGCTTCCGAAACATTCTTGGAGGTGACCGTCTTTGATCTGAGCTAGGTCAATAACCCTACATGACTTGGGATTGAAGTTTTCCCATCTGACGCAGAGAAGATGACGGAAAAGGTACTGAAAATTTCAACGCCGTTTCTCCCTATCGTAAAAAAATCCTCAGGGAGGGGGGGGGGGAGTGAAATCCCTCCCCCGGTTCAAATTCAACCAGCGCTGTCGAGAGTTTGACGAGCTATGGTGACGTCCGGACAAGTGACTGCCGAAGAAGAAGCAAAAGTTGATTTGTGTCACTGGCGTTGCTCAGGAGGAAAGTACCAGCGGCGTGGCTATCTATTTTGTAAGGATGCTAACATCTGATGGTGTCGCCATTTCCAAGTGGAACTTTCAGGTGACGATGACCTGCACCCAAGCCTTATATACTGGAGGGAATATACTCCGCTAGGGCCTCTCAGATCGAACATCGTTGCAGAGGTGGAATGGTCAGTCGAGTATCTGGGAGGACCTTCTGCGTCCACGGGGCCTCCTTCCAGGTCGACCTGGGCGGCGTAATTCACCACTAGGAAGAGCTGAGGAGACTACGGCCTTCTTACCCCCTTGACCCTGCCGTTTTGACATGGTCAGAAAAAGGATAAACCTCGCTGCCATCAGCTGGTCCGGTTGTTACTCTTATCGATAATTATCGGTATTTGGGTATCGGTATTATCGGTATATGGGAACTGAAGCTCCACAATCATTACATTGTGTAATCTTCGTAAGCTTGAAATGCGGCACGGCACTTATGCTTAAGAGGTGCTCCTACGACACTTTAGTCTATTTCCTGACCACAAATTCGACGGTAACGACCGGACGTAGGCTCCGCGTTCTAGCGTCCGCGGCGCCGATAGCGCTTTTCGACGAAATTCAACGGTGACGTACACACCAACTTCCCGATAATGCTTGCGGGATTAGCAAGTAAGATAGAGGGGTGCAATTTTCGCAGAAAGGTGGATAGAGAGACCCTCTTTGTCCATCCTAGTATTCTCATTGGTCTTTGCCACCATTATGTGCATGACTACATGGCTGATGACAGGAGAGGCGCGGGGTATGCCCAAATAGGTAAAGAGCATGGAACAAGTAGTCCCGTTTGAATAATGTGGAGCATACAGTAGGGTTCGTCCTCGACCAATGGGTTTATTTATTGGGAGTAAGCTACATTATGCAAACTATCTAATTTGGCACCTCGCATTAATCCAACGTAGAGTGTGGAAGGACCTCTATCACCCCTTCTAGACAAACCATGGTGAAGCCTTTAACACGCGCCCTGGAGGGCCTCTGAAAATTACGCGCACTGGAGGGGGGGCGGATTCCGCCCCCCCCTAAGATCTCGGCTCCTATTAAAGCTAGAGAAACGAAATTCGCAGGGTGGATGGATACGGTGGTGAACTCTATTGTGTACAATTTGCATGACCTTAGGTCAATATCTTCAAGGTCAAATGAGGTCACATTTGTCAAATTTGTCTTGTTTTGCGTGGCTTGGCTTGTCATTGTTATGGATCGCTGTGATTGTGTTTAAATCCTCCAAAATTGGCATCAATGATGCTTTGGACATTACTAATGATGCAATACAGATGCTAGACCCGACATTTGACCTCAGGTCACCTATAAAGCAGCACTATATCAGGCCAGTTACCTGTTCCAGTTACCGGAACCGGGCCGCCCGCCCGACTGCTCCGTCGGGCAGCTCGGCGCAATCGGCTTCGCGAAGAAAGGAGTGAATTACATAAATAAAGTATGGAAACGCAATGACAAACAGTACAAATGACAAATAGTAGTGCATCTTGACAACATTCCAGTTGACCAAGTTTGGTTCCATTAATCTGTCATGAACTTGACCTGACTTGATCTCGGTGACCTAACATGACCTTGAAACTATCTAGCATATCAATATACATCAAACAAGTCGCTAGTGTTGCCAAGAACACTTCCCTTTTGCGAATATACGGGAAGTGCATCAGCGCCGATTTTTGTGGTCTGGCGCTAGGATTTTTTTTTTACTTTAACGGCCCCTAACTTGAAAAGGTTTCGGCCGATTTCCATTTCTTCGTATTTTAAACGACGTGCCGTTCATTTGTAAGTAGGTACGCAGAACATGGCGTATATCTACCAGTGAAATCTGCAGTTATGTACGAAAAACCGGAGGGGTGGGCGGATTTCGCCCCCCCCTCCAGTGCGCGTGTTAACCGACATCTCATCCCTCGTGCTACAATTTTGTATTTATTTAAATAACCCTCAATCGGCGCTGCCACCACTACCTCCAACAAATTCCTGGTGCCACTCTCTAAGTTGGCCCCTTCTATCCGTCAAACAAACCATCGAAATGTATCATCGGGAGTTTCCCTGGATCGACCACTATCACCCTCGCCTTCTACTTTAGCACAATTTCCTGGTCACACCTCTCAATCAACACCTTCACCACCTACAAAAACTCCTTAATAGCACCTATGAACCGGCACCCATCCCACCAGACATAAACTACTACTAAAAATACTACAAATAGACAATCAAAGTAGGATAGATGTTGTGTACTTGGACTTTAGCAAAGCTTTTGATAAAGTTCCACATGGAGGCTAGTTCATCAACTACAGCAACATGGGATTGTTGGAAAAGTTCTAGGTTGGATTGAAGCATGGTTGAGGGGAAGAAAACAAAGGGTAATGTTAAATGGATGTAAATCTGATTGGCAGGACGTTCTGAGTGGAGTACCACAGGGCTCTGTTCTAGGGCCACTTCTCTTTATCATCTTTGTGAATAACATTGAGGTAGGGCTGAGGAATAGTGTTCAAATTTGCGGATGACATCAAGCTGGTAGGAGTGGCAAACAGTTGTGATCAATCTATAAATATTCAACTAGACTTGGAGGACCTAAAAAAGTGGCTGATCGATGGCAGATGTCTTTCAACTATGACAAGTGTAAGGTTATGCATCTGGGGTTTGGAGGTGAGACTTTCAGATATACAATGGGAGGGAGGGAACTGGATGTTATTGAAGAGGAAAGGGACTTAGGTGTGTTGGTTTCAAAAGACCTTAAAGTAGAAAAGCAATGTAGTTCAGCTAGGAACAGGGCACTCAGAATGCTGGGACTCATTAATAGAAGTGTGATGTATAAGAGCAAGGAAGTCATGAAAAAAAACTGTACTTAGCATACGTGCGACCCCACTCGGAATATTCTGTACAAGTTAGGAGCCCCTACCTAGAAAAAGATATAGACAAGTTAGAGAGAGTGCAGCGCAAAGCAACTAGACTCATCAGTGGAATAGGTAACTTAGAATATGGAGAAAGGCTTGTGGCATTAGATATGTACTCACTCAAGTATAGGAGATTAAGAGGGGACAGATTTAAATGTACAAAATTCTTAAAGGACTAGATCAGGTCAATTTAAATGGCGCTCTTCAGTTTAGAGTATCACATAGGGGTCATCAATTCAGGTTAGACAAGTTGAAGTGTAGGACAGTTAAGCGACAACAGGTCTTCAGTCAAAGGGTTGTTGATCAGTGGAATGGGCTGCCTGCTGATGTTGTGGGGAGTTCCTCATTGAATGTATTTAAAAGTACGGTGGATAATTTTTTATACAGGAAAATCTTGATTTTGAGTTCTAATTTGTGATGGATGGGGTAAGATGTATGTTAAGTAAGTGTGCACGGCACAGACCCCTTTAAGCAGGCATGGATGCAGTTTGAAAATTATTGATAAGGCATTCAATACACATGTGTTAAGAGAGATCAGGGGAATAGGGCTGGAAAGCTAGGGTAGATAGGCATTGATAGGTGTGTGGGATATTGGAGGACTGGTTCTTCAGGATGTGGGATGGTTGGGGAGGGTCTTTTTACCAGGCTTATATTATCTTCCATTTACAGACTTAACTGGATGGGCCCTTGGGTCTCTTGCGAAGTCTAAACGCTTGATAACTTTATATAGGGTGTACCTAGCAGTGGATTCAGCACCTTCCTTCGGGATGTGATACTGATGAGATTGTCTATGGTAGCGCAATGGGTATGATGGGAGGAGTTGGTAATTGTTGAGTGTGTTATGCAATAGAAAGTGAGTCTCTTATTAAGTCTAAACGCTTTATAACTTTATTTAGGGTGTACCTAGCAGTGGATTCAGCACCTTCCTTCGGGATGTGATACTAATGATATTGTCTATGGTAGCACAACGGAAGTGTGTTATGCAATAGCAAGTGAATTGGTGCTAGATAGGCTGCGATATATAGCTTCCTAGGAACTTGAGATAAGGGATTGATTGGGGTGAGAGTATGTACATTTATAGTACCTTTTCCAGATAGGCCTAACCCAGATGGCCCCTGTGGCTCTTATTAAGCCTTAACACTTTATGACTTTACTGGAAACGGCCTTTGATCGGCACCTGAATCAAACTGTCGAGACCGATACCTGATGATGTCAATGACTTGGTTCGTAATTGGCATCTCCATCACCCCTCCCCGCCCGATAAATTTCCGTCGTCGTCACTGAATCGCACCTCCATTCTTTGCTCCGGTACCCACGGCTGGCGTTAGTTGCAGACAGACTACATTACACTTCACTACAGTTGCAGACTGCATTGCTGACACATGGACGAATGGCGTGCAAGACACAATTTTTCAGAAATATTAGATTCATAAGCACAGATTCATAAGCATCACTAGGTTGGGGGATGGGGATATACATCCCACATATTTTGTGAAATTTAGCATTATGCAAATAGCATTGCCACGAAGGTCCCAGACTCTCATCCTCTTATACGAAGTCCATGATATGGGACACTAATGGGTTGATGTTGTAAATAACTCCATTACCTACAAATATGTAGTCTTCCAACATTGATCACACCCACAACACTTCAATTGTAGTTTGAGAAGGAGCATGAGCATAGCAAAAGCAACAGGTTAGTATTGTGTATTGAAGGACATATGTTACAAAATATTGGTCAAATGTGCCAATATTTGACAAAATATCAAGGATAGAGCACAGAACGAACTTCCACTGCAATTTCACCACCACATTTAACACGCATAGGCTTTAACCCAACATCAGTAGGTTTGGACAACTCAGCATCAGGTCTTATTCCATCCAGCATCCAACCGTTTCACGTGATCCAACATAAAGTCATCGAGTGCTAGGGATTAATAACAGCCACAGGGGCCATCTGAGTTACGCCCACGAATGTAAGGTACCATAATACGAGGAAAAAAAGACACTGGAACACACCAGTCAATGACATATCCTCAGTTTTAAAGAATCTATCTATACCGTTGTGTTGCCATTATGTTGTGTCACGTTTAACTGCTCTACACAGTGACTTAACTAACCCGAATTGACGACCGCATGTGATAGCAAAGAAGAAGAGCATAATTCAGATTGACATATTCCAACCCTTTTGCAATCTTAACATGCGCACGTCCGGCGGTCCGCGCAAACTTCGCCGGTCCGGGGGGGGGGCAGATGTCTGCTCCCATAAGATCTCCAGAACTATGATAGGTAGCGACAAACAGAAAGTGGCGTTGGATAGCTGGTGACAAGCTCTATCGAAAGTGTTTCGGTCATATTTTCGCTCAGGTCAATATGTAGGTCACTGGGTCATCATAGGTCAAATTCGACCAGAATGAGTGGGACCCTCAGATATTGACACATATCTCAGGATCTGTAACAGATAGAAACAAACGGCGAATGCTATTCGACAGGCCTTGAAATGTGCTATCGACAATATGCTGTGTGATTTAAGGTCAGGTCGACAGATAGGTCACCAGAGGTCACCGAACTTAGTTAAAATGTATTATAATTTTCGGGTACAAACTTTTTGACAGCATGGCGATGGGAAGCTGATTTTGCTTTATATGACGAAAGACGCTTCTGCTGACATTTCATAGTTTGGTCAATATTTGACCTTGCCCTCGGTTGACCCGAAGTCAAGACAGTTTTCTGGCCTAGGTAGGTCATGTCGCATATCATTAAAAACGTCTCAACGAGAGCATTTCGCTGGTGTTAGCATTTTGCATAACATTTGGTTTTATACCACATTGATGTTCGCTATTTAATTTACTGCGGGATAATACATGGCTGCGTTCGTGAAAATGGTCGCACAAATGTTTGTGATATATGCGCCGCGTCCAGCACTGATACCTTTCTGAATATTCCGAGACGATTCGCAAGAGACATGATAGAAAGGCGCGATATTCAAGACCGGGTCTTTATTGTAGTGGATAGGTACGGGAACGACGCATTCCATTACAACAAACGATATATCTGTGTTCAATGCTCATATAGAACAACACTCGAGACATGCGAAACGATTCTAAATTATTTCTTGGATATGAAAGACATCAGGCAAACAACACTCGCGACAATACAAACATGGGAAACACTTTTGAATCGACTCTTGAATGTGAAAGACATCAGGCAACATGCAGCGAAGCAGACAGCCGCATCACGGCTGACAGATGTTGCAGACTTTGGCAGATTTGCTGTGTCTAGGACACGCTGGCCGACTACACTTCACACACGGAGTGTATTTCCACATTTTCGACTTCTTCTTCTTGAACCCCTCGCCGTGGCTCTCCCGCAGGCACAGAGGGCATCTGCCGAGTTTCGGCTCTTGTGGCTGGGAGGATGGTCCTGGCTCCGGCTGGGCAGGTGCCTTCCGGATGAGCTGACGGTCTAGCACCTGCTCCAGGGACCTCACCGCTTGCCGATTGATGACCCCCCGTCCGGAAATGTAGCTGGTGGCTCGGCGCTCAGCCTGTCCGCTCAGGAGCTGGATCCCGAGCGCTCTGGTGAAGCGCATGTGGCCTCCGTGCTCCATGTCGGCGTGTGCACTGAGCGGGAACTTAGTCACGTAGACGTGGTAGGCGTTCACACAGGCCACACTCAGCATGAAGAACAGCATCTTCGTCGGCCACCTGTGCACGGGCGCGTTGCACATATGGTTGGCGATGATGTTATCGCACACGTCGACATCCCCTTCGTTGAGTTGTAGTATAATACTACCTCCGGTTTCCCACTGCGGGAGTCCACCAGCGGGAGCTTGTGCTGGGACGAGGCCACCAGCACTACCTTACCCGGCTTTGGGCAGTACGACACCAGCTGGATGCTGTTTCGGAAGCAGATTACTGCTTGAGAAGCAGTAATTGCTGCTTCGTTTCGGAAGCAGATTACTACCAATACTGTGATAAATAATTTGCAGTTATGTGCGATGATCTAAGATGACCTTGCAGAGGTCATATAGTAAATGATTGACTCGCATATTCATA
The DNA here is from genome assembly GCA_034440615.1 of Ashinkailepas kermadecensis. Taxonomy (NCBI): domain Eukaryota; kingdom Metazoa; phylum Arthropoda; class Thecostraca; family Neolepadidae; genus Ashinkailepas; species Ashinkailepas kermadecensis. The sequence goes on along the minus strand of JAOTOM010001511.1, from coordinate 33,903 downwards.
AACGACCTCAAAGTGCATGAGATTTACAGAGGACAATCGAGGCCAACTACGTACCCAAGCAGCAATACTTTTTACTCCGAAGCTATGACCTCAGGTCAAGGTCATGAGGTAGCCTAGGGAGGTCATGTAATGTATCAATCGACACCTCTTGGCGATACAAGCACAATGACGGTAATTTCAGCCTTATAGCTCAATGCAGTGCGATATAATGCGCAGAAATGTGCTAGTGATCTCAGGTGACCTCAGATGACCTTGGTGAGGTCACTGAGCAAAAATGTCAGCGGTAACATTGAGAATAGCTTCCAACTATACGCCATAACCGTTGTGAGGTCATTCCGAGAGCAAATATGTAACCAGGAAACATTTGTATATTTTACCATAGGCCTATAATGGGGGAAGCCATGGCCGTGGCCTGATCTCAGGTCAATGCTACGAAAAAAACGAGATATATATTATAGTCCCTGATGAGATCATGACGTGTTATAAGTTTGAAATAAATTGCCCAATTATTGTGGAAGTGATGCCACCTAGACTCCAAGGGATGTTGGGTCACTTCGTCTGACCTGGTGACCTGACTTGAGATGTCCCAGGGTCAAAAATTTATGAGGATATGCGGAAAGGACTAATGAGCGGCCACACTAGGTTTTGCCTTGCTAACCCGATTAGTATGGCGGCAAATTAGGAAAAACGGCAGGGGGTAGATATCTGCCTCCCCCGGACGTGCGCGTGTTAAGCATCTCAATCATATCACCCCTTAATCTCCTATACTTGAGTGAGCGCATATCTAGTGCCATAAGCCTCTAATCACATTCTAAATTTGCTAGTCCACTGCTAAGCTCAGTAGCTTTGTGCTGTACTCTTTATAGCATACCTATATCTCTTTCTAAGTACTGGCGCTATGCCTGTACACAATATTTCAAATGTTGCACGCAGGCAAAGTACAAGTTTTCATAACTTCATTGCTTTGATATTTCACACCCCTATTCATGATTCTTGTTACTCTAATGGACTAGTTGCAGGTCGGCAATTTTTTTTTGTGTGGACAATTTTTGGTCAATTAGGACATTCTGAAACAAATGGGAGCATTTTTTCTGCATTGGAATGAGCGAAGTTGCCGTATTTTGCTCATATGTATTTTCTCGATCCTGATTGACTGTGGCTGGATGACGTCACAGTTTGGTACTGGACTCGTCGCCGCCGGCCGGCATTAGCATTTGCGTGTATTTTGCGGCGGGTTGCTGTGTTCCGGCTGTAGACTGGAGGAGAAAGGTGGATATTACCGACATTGTTTCGTTCCTAAGTGCACCAACACAACAATTACTACACCAGAAAAACTGTTTGCCTTCGTTCCTAGTGATCGCAAAAGGAGAAAGCTCTGGTGCAAAGTGGTAAGGAGAAATGACCCGATAAACAAGACAGCATCGTGCTGCGGAGATCATTTTGATGTGAGTATACGGATCTGACTTGACAAAGACATGGGATTGGGTTATTTTCAAAATTATTGACGTCTTCACATTTTCAGAGGCATGTGTAGGCATCGGCTGGCTCCCACCTAAGTACCCTTTTCCTACGTAGTTTGGTGCTCAGCTACTCATGGACTAGACACGAATGTGGCGCACAAATTCGTACACAGCATAGGCACAATACATCATGGGGAACTGCTTCAGTTTCAAAAGGATATTAACATTCATGTAGAAAACAGGTAAAAATGGGTAGGGGTATTGTATGAGCAGGCAGCACACAAGTTGCCACATCGGAATAAATTATGATCGGTAAAGAAAAACTCCATCGAACCAGCCAGAGTGTAGGAACTATCTTAAACAGTGGGGGGAGTAGGGGTAAGCCACTCTTTTTTCCAATCCCTTCCAGTGAATGTCATAGGTTTAATGTTTAAACACCCCAAAGTCAGGGGGTGCATGCACCTCTACCCCCCATTCCTGCATCTATGCTAAGAGGCTGCCCATATATTATGTAACACTGGTACCTAGTTTGGGGGGGGGGGGGGGGGGGTGGTCAGTGTGTTCTAACATTACATAGGGTGGAGGGGGTTGGGTTCAGCATTACATAGCACTCTGTTTTGTCTTCTTTTTTTGCTGGATTTTATCAGCCAAAAGTGGCAATCACCCCATTCCCTTGGGCAGTGCCCAAAAGTTGGTTTTGGACCAGGGTGGATGAATGGCACATTTTTCATCTGATGTGGCAGTTTATATGACACCTGCTCCATCAATACCTTATCCAGTTTATTTTGAGGTTGCTTATGACAAAATGCAGCATAGTTTCTAATCAGGCTAACCAGTTTGGCAGATATTCATTTAGCAGATATTTCACATGTTGCTAGAGATTGTACCCAAACACTAGAATGTACAGGACATAATATAATACCTAAGCAGGGTTGTTACAGGCACAAATAAGATTGGTTACAAAACCTAACATGTTTTATGTATCATTTCTAGCCTTATTTAACTCAACCGAATATCGGTCATAAATCAAACTGGTCGAAGGATACAAATGCACTCAGATATCACACGAATACGAACAATGGCGCACGCCGATTACCTATGCATACACCCGTAAGTTTTCAGTATTGCACTGATATTTTACCCTTTAAACTAACAAGAATAGTGGTGTGCATGTATACCGACTCAAGAAACCCATATTTCGCCAATAAATCCACCGCTAATGGAACATTACCAACCAGCGTCCCCGCGACGCCGCACTAAACCAACGCCGCAACGGACCGTAATGGCGGCATTCCCAAACTGTGACGTCATCGGCCAGGGAGTACCTACGGTCGCAAAACCTTTTCTTTGTAAATTTTGAGAAAACGGTTGTTTGATGAATGGTGATACACCCATTATTGTCCGAATTAGAACTCCCTCTTTCATTTGGTATATATTTCACAACCTGCAACTAGTCCATTGTCCTGTTCCTAGCTGAGTTACATTGCTTTCCTGCTTTAATGTCACTTAAAAACAACACGCCTCAATATTTTTATCTTCCAGCCACAAGACAATCAAAGCTTGTAACGTTCAGGCCAGACATAGTCCACCGCCCGATGTTCACGACACTGGCCAAAAGCCATCGCGTATCCTAAGACTCCGGGGCCCGCGGCTCTGAATTTAATCGTGCTTGAAGAAAGCCTTAAGTTCGGCGCATGGCGTACCCTTCAATCGATATGGTGAGACTCGACATAAACACCCCTGCCACAGTCTGAAGAAGATGCGCCCCTGTCACAGCCTGAAGAAGATGCGCCCCTGTCACAGTCTAAAGGAGATACGCCCCCGTTGGTCTGAGGGAAGCACACTGTCACAGTCTGAAGGAGATACGCCCCTGTCACAGTCTGAAGGAGATACTCCCCTGTCACAGTCTGAAGGAGATACGCGAGGCCGCCAGCGGTGTGCGCGCCGACCGAGTAATGTGTGTCTCCGCGTATGCCCTGTGTATCGTAGTCTGGCACGCCGGTTTCTTTGCCTGTGCCCTGTGGGTCGTTTGCGTTACCACTTTTGTGCAGGGGTTTTACCATCGCGGTTTTCCATGAGGATGGCAGTTCACCATCTTTGAACAGGTTCGGACCCACCACGCTAAACGTCATCTTAAGCATCTACATGGTGATTCCATCAGCTCCGGACGCTCGTGAGCCACCCATGCGCTGCACCGCTTTTGACAGCTCTGGCATCGTCACAGGATACGGTGCGAATGCGCCGCTACAAACACGTGGGGGTCTTGGCCAGAGGGGCTCTCCGGGCGGCGCCATCGCTAGATCAGCAGCTACCGCGGCACCGACGCCGGTGAAATGCCGGTTGAGCCGTTCATGCCAATCAGGCGGTTGAATGGTTGTGCCAGGCTCTTCTATCGTTGACTTGCTGGAGGCGATGATGAACTTGCGAATATCTATCCACGGTGTGCGGGTGCCAGCAGTCTGAAAGTATTCTGCGCATGCGTGATGTTGAGCCGTTCGGAGTGCGCTCTTGTGCTCACGGTAATTCCGCTGGGCTTCTTCGCTTCGTGCTGCATCTCTGTGCTCGCGCGCCTGTTTCAGTGCTGCCCTTGCTGTATGGACATCATCATGCTGCAACCAAGGCGGCGACCGGTGCTTCAGCTTTATTTGACGAGGGGGCATGTGATGGTCTATTATTGGCTGCCATGCAGCCAACCATGCGTCCCACTTGTCCGAGGTGGTGGTCGCTTGATAAACGGCGGACCAGTCGGCCAACAGCAGATCTAGGCACAACAAATTCTTGGTGCCACTCTCTAAGTTGGCCCCTTCTATCCGTAAAAAACATAGAAATGTCCCTGGATCATCGGGAGTTTCCCTGAATCCACCACTATCACCATCGGCTTCTACTTTAGCACAATTTCCTGGTCGCACCTCTCAATCAGCACCTTCGCCACCTACAAAAACTCCCTAATAACATCTATGGATCGGCACCTGAATCAAACTGTCGATACCGATACCTGATGATGTCAATGACTTGGTTCGTAATTGCCATCTCCATCACCCCTCCCCGCCCGATAAATTTCCGTCGTCGTCACTGAATCGCACCTCCATTCTTTGCTCCGGTACCCACGGCTAGCGTTAGTTGTAGACAGACTACATTACACTTCACTACAGTTGTTGACTACATTGCTGACACATGGACAAATGGCGTGCAAGACATGACTTTTCAGAAATAATAGCTTGCCACTGTCAACGGTATGACGGGTTCTGCAAATAAATGTATTGTTCACAGATTCATAAGCATCACTAGGTTAGGGGATGGGGATATGCATCCCGCAGATTTTGTGAAATTTAGCATTATGTAAATAGCATTGCCACGAAGGTCCCTAAATCACATCCCCTAACGAAGTCCATGATATGGGACACCAATGGGTTGATGTTCTAAATAACTCCATTACCTACCAATATGTAGTCTTCCAACATTGATCACACCCACAACACTTCAGTTGTAGCTTCAGAAGGATCATGAGCATAGCAAAAGCAACAAGTTAGTGTTGTGTATCCAAGGACATATGTTATAAAATATTGGTAAAATGTGCCAATATTTGACAAAATATCTAGGCTAGAGCACAGAACGAACTTCCACGGAAATTTCACCACAAAATTTAACACGCATAGGCTTTAATTCAACATCAGTATGTTTTAGACAACTCCGCATCAGGTCTTATTCCATCCAGCATCGAAAGGTTTCACGTGATCCAACATAAAGTCATCGAGTGCTAAGGATAAATAAGAACCACAGGGCGTACCACATCTGAGGTACACCCACGAATATAAGGTACCATAATACGAGAAGAAAGATACTTGAACACCCCAGTCAATGACATATCCTGTGTTCTAAAAAATATATCTATCCCGTTGTGTTGTCATTATGTTGTGTTAACGTTTAACTGCTCTACACTTTTACTTAACTAACCAGAATTGACGACCCGCATGTGATAGCATAAGCAGAAGAGCATAATTCAAATTGACATAATCCAACCCTTTTGCAATCTTAAACATCTCAATCATATCACCCCTTAATCTCCTATACTTGAGAGAGCGTATATCTAGTGCCATAAGCCTCTAATCACATTCTAAATCTGCTAGTCCACTGCTAAGCTTAGTAGCTTTGTGCTGTACTCTTTATAGCATACCTATATCTCTTTCTAAGTAAGTGCACCATGCCTGCGCACAATATTCCAAATGTTGCACGCAGGCAAAGTACAAGTTTTCATAACTTCATTGCTTTGATATTTCACACCCCTATTCATGATTCTTATTATTATAATTGTCCTTTTCCTAGCTGAGTTACATTGGTTTCCTGCTTTAATGTCACTTAAAAACAACACGCCTCAATATTTTTATCTTCCAGCCACAAGACAATCAAAGCAAGTAACGTTCAGGCCAGACATAGTCCACCGCCCGATGTTCACGACACTGGTCAAAAGCCATCGTGTGTCCTGAGACTCCAGGACCCGCGGCTCTGAACCTAATCGTACTTGAAGAAAGCCTTAAGATCGGGCGCATGGCGTATCCTTCAACGGATACGGTGAGACTCGACATAAACACCCCTGCCACAGTCTGAAGAAGATGCGCCCCTGTCACAGTCTGAAGGAGATACACCCCTGTCACAGTCTGAAGGAGATACGCCTCTGCCACAGTCTCAAGGAGATACGCCCTTGTCACAGTCTGAAGGAGATACTCTGAAGAAATCACACTCTGTGTGAGATACGCCCCTACCACAGTCTGAAGGGAATGCGTCCCTGTCAGAGTCTGAAGAAGATACGCTCCAGTTACAGTCTGAATGATATGTATAGCAGCGTCATGGGCTCCTGACCCACATGTCTGACAGCCGACGTCATGGGCTCCCGACTCACATGTCTGACAGCCGGCATCATGGGCTCCTGATCCTCTGGTCTGACAGCCGACGTCATGGGCCTCTGATCCTCATGTCTGACAGCCGGCATCATGGGCTCCTGACCCACTTGTCTGACAGCCGACGCAATGAACTCTGACCCACAGGTCTGACAGCCGGCCAAGGAAAGTCGACCGCAGACCGGCAGACCCACTTGTGGCAGGTCGAGAGCCGGCGTGCGAGCTCACCGTGCCTGGCGAGTGTGCGCTGCAGGTTGTCCCGCTTCGAGGCCAGCGCCAGTATCTACAGCACCAGGAAGACTCCTGCCAAGGTCAGCGCCCGATTGCGAAGCACCGTCTGGACGCGCCGGCACACGTACCGACACACGTCGTTGACCCGCAGGCCGCCCACCGCCACCGCGGCGTGGTACAGCTGGACGGCGGCCATGGCCGCGACCGGCGCGTCGTCGGTGCGTGCACTGCGCGACCCACAGCAGAAGACTGCGCCGCCGCCGCCGCCGCGCCGCACCTACGCACCTGGCGATTTCCGAGACAGAGCTATCAGGCGCTTCCGGCAGAGAAGCACACCGTGCTCTCGGATTTTTTTTTAACCAGTTTCATTAAACTGGATATATCCGTAATAAATTTGCTATGGCGGAACTTTCTACACCTGGCGTTTTCGAAATGATGGGTCGTGTTATCTTTTCAAATATGTTCTTGTGACCTAGCTTAAAGGTGCAATTTTCGGATGTGGCCAATGATTCACCTAACATCTTTTAAATGGTAAAATCTTTTACACTTCAGTGTGTCGTCAGTTGATGTCAATGAAGAAAATGAGTACTATTTTACGTCTTAAGCAATATAAAGCTATAGAAACTATAGAAAGCTTCGTCTGAAATTCATGATATTTCGACCGAAAATGCCTCGCCGAGTATTGTCGTCTTGCACAGACTAGAAATAGCATATCACGGTTGCTCCAAGAGAAATGGAGTGTCCGTACATGATGTACATGACGAGCAAGTATTCATCTTCCCCAGAGGAACAAATATCCACCAACTCACCATCCAGGGTTGTGGCAGAGTTAGGTGTAAAATAGGTCAGAAGGCAAAACGGTAAGCTGTGGAGAACAAGTTCACGTTCCATACATCCATACATCCCTACATTTGCACATGGCTATCAGACGATTGACGACGTTAAACATCAAATACAGACAATCTCATTAGATTAGTACATGGAATCAAAACTGGTCTACGCATCAAACGCACAACAATAGCGGCCTACATAGACATCACTGCTGCATTCGACCGAGTACACATATCCGCACTGACACACAAACTCCACAAAATATGCCTAAACGGACACATGGCACACTTCATTCTTAACTTCCTCAGAAACAGGACCCTTAAGGTACGATGCGGCATTGTCACATCAAACACCACAACTCAGGAGCAGGGTCTGGCGCAGTGGAGCGTGCTCTCACAGAGCCTCTTTATCATCATGATCACGACATACTTGCTGGCCACACGGACACTTCACTTCAATACTAACTTTTCGCGGACGACATAGCCATTTGGGCAACATAACAATGCTTCCTTAAAGCAGAAAAAAAAACATTCAAGCAGGACTAGAACACATTGCAAAGTGGTGCAAAACTTGGGGCTTCACCCAGTCCGCAGAATAATCGGCTACCGTCACATATAGTCGTCTCCGCCTCGCATCAAACCTTTACTTAAAATCGATGGCAAAGCCATCGAACAGGTGAAATGCTTCAAATTCTTAGGTTCTCAGTTTCAACACTCACATTACCTCCATCTCGAAGCGATGTGCGAAGCGCGTCAACATACTTCGTGCACTTGAAAGCACAGACTGGGGTGGAGACAAGAAAGCACTACTGCGACTCTACACATCAGTCATACGACCCATCCTAGAGTACAACAGCATCATCTTTGCAACCATTTCAGAAAGCCAGAGCCAACAGTTAAAAATCATCCAAAACAGCTGCATCGGAGCAGCCACAGATGCCCTCCGCACCACACCGATAGCCAGTCTTCTAGTGGACTCAAACACGCCCCCACTCCACGTCAGGAGGACACAATAGATGTGCCACTTCTACATCAAAATCAAATCCATTAAAAATAATCCGGCACAGCGCTGCTTTACACCTGACAGACACGACAAGAGCCGATTTGGGCACAAACTTCCACCATATAGCATTAAATTGCCACGGCTCTCTCAGACCTTAACCTCACAATTCCATCCACTGCAACTCGACCGCCCACTAGGCCATTCTGAACTCTCAGCCAACGAAAGGTCGAGTACTTGCTCTCGGAGAAGAAATCCACTATCACGTGGGCGGAAATTCTTGGCATCTTCCACAAGTTCGCCGATGACAACAATCACAAAACACTCGTATTCATGGATGGGTCGAAACACGAGGCTCAGGTAGGCATCAGCATCATTGGATCAGGTCTCAAACTGTACAAGCGTCTACCGGGTAACTTCTCCATGTACTCCGCTGAAGCGATGGTCATTCTGGCCGCTATCTCCATTCTCATGAGGCGTAAAGCTAGAAACGTGGTAATTTGACCCGACTCCAAATACGTCCTTCAGTCAATTAACAGCACTCACGACTGTCCACATCCAGTCATTGATAGGATTCAACAAGTCGTCGCCCATAGCGTAAACATGAACTTTTCCTTCCTCTGGATTCCGGGCCACGCCAGCATCCCAGATAACGAAGAAGCAGACCGGCTCGCAAAGCAAGCCTTAGCATCGAGCACTTACCCCAGCGTGGAATATTCGGTAGACGATTACAAACCACTCCTACAACGCCGCATTCGCCAACATCGACAGAACACATGGACACAACACAACTCAACTCAACACAAATCCAACTACACCCACGCAATCAAACCAACGATAGGCACATGGAACACATCAAATCAATCTCACCGACAAAAAGAGGTCATCCTCACTAGACTTGGAACTGGTTGCACGAAACAAACAGCCTCAATTAGAGGGTGACCAATGCACAACACCTCACTGCGACACCTGCAACACCACGTTAAACATAGGCCACATTCTGTTAGACTGCAGTAGCTTTAGCTCTCAAAGACAACCACTTGAGGCATACTGCCAAAGAGTGGGTATCGCCCTATCGCTTCCATCGCTTATCGGTGACAAGCACCCGGAACTCCTTTAATTGCTATTTGAATATAAGTGTGCCACAAAACTAGCAGGAGCACTGTATGCACCACACCAGCAACACTCACATCAACTCGCAATGCATGACCTCGAAACACACGCAGGAAACACGCAAATAGCTATCCCCGCATGGCGTCGGACGTGCATGAACCGATTTGCTTCACAATTAGAAATAAATGGCTACCTAGCGGTGCCGTCGAAAGTCTGAGAGGTCAGAGGTCTGTGGCGGATCAGGGCCGTGGAGTACACCGTCCATTGTAACGGACCGGGGCTGCGGAGCACGCCGTCCACTGTGGCGGACCGGGGCCGCGGAGTACACCGTCCATTGCGGCGGATTATAGCTATCAACAGGTCAAATTATGTCATGCCATGGCAGTGGCGTACCTAGGATTTGCGAGAGGAGGCAAACTGATTTGGAAGGTGCCCACCTACCCCCCGTTAAAAAGGTGCCCGGATTTCCACCAAAACAAAATTCAAATGTGGTTCTTTATATTTTTGTTATATAATAATTAGTGACCAAATTAACTGTCCTGTGGAGGGGGCCAAATCTACCACCATTATTTCTGAATCACCGGATATCAACCCAAACTCCTCCCCATCTTGTTTGAAGGTTTTTCTTTTGGTATCCCTTGAAAAGTCACCTCACACTGCTAAAATTACACCTGAACAAATCACTAGAAAATGTAAAATTTGCCAATATCAGGAATTCCAATTAATAACGCCCGGTCGCCAAAACGCCAACGTTCGTGCACGTGTACACCCGCCTTGCGCAGTCGACGCATTCGCCACTACGTGCGCCTCTCCGGTTTCTGCTAGGTCTCCCACGTTTGCTAATTACTGTCACGTGATAGTCTTGTGCCACATTTGAAATGTGGAATGCTTGGTAATGCGGCTCACTGGAAATAAAATCGATCAATTCAATTCGATGTATTAGTTCTCTTCTTCCCACATTTTCTCGTGATTAAGAAATCCGGAGACACACTGACCTTTGATGCACCTCATCTCTTTGGTTAAATAAGCTCCGATATTGGCTACCGAGCGGTGACCCTAGCAAGGTGTTCGTTTTTTTACCCGTTGCGTTTTTCTTCTTCTATGGATGTGTTTTAGGGCTCCAGCCAATTTGTGTTAGGGGCTCGGCACATGTTTGAGACCGGGCTCTTTTTTACAGCTTTGTTGCTGTTTTATACACCGATGATATTTTTGAGGTATCGGCGCGTTTTCGAAGACGCCGATGTGTTTATTTAGTGCCCGGTCTGTTTCCTCCTTGTTTATGATCAATTCCCGTTTTGAGGGCCCAGCCTGTTTTTGAGGCCCCGTGTGGTCTCATGACCCTGGTGTGCCTTGAGGGCCTCCGTTATGTTTTTGTTTAGCGCTCCCGGTGTGTTTATTTCGAGCTGCAGCGCATATTTGAATGCCCTGTCGCTTTTTGCGAAACTCGGTACACTTTGGATTACCCACATTCAATTTTGTGACTACCGACGGAATTTTGGGTCGCGGACGCGATATTTGGGGGCCCCGTGGTCACTTGTTCGGATCTCAAGCGCGAGTTTGAGTGGCTAGGACACGCTTTTGGGGGCCCAACACGTTTTGTGGGCTTTTGGAGCGGTCATTTGGACCCAGTGATTTTCCATGTCGGGACTGTTTTTCGTTGCCCGGCTTCATTTGCTGGGTGATCATAATGATACTTTTGGAGCCCCGGTGCGACATGTCATGCCCCTAGCGTGATTGTCAGGGACCCGGACGAGAATTCTTGGTACCCCTAGGTTCAGCGTGACTTTCCGCGGCCCCGGGCCCGGCCGTTTGTGGCCTCCGTCGTGATTTTCTTGAACCCCGGGACGACTCTTTTGAGCCCCCAGTGTGATTTTCAGGGGCCCAGGCGGGAACTTTTGGGGCCCCAGCGTCCTTTTCAGAATTCCATGCGCGACTTTTTAGCCCCCAATGTGATTTTTCGGGGCCCCGGTACGATTATTGGAGGCCTAAACGGGATTTTTAAGGAGACTGGTGCAATTGTTTCCGGAGCTCGACGCGATTCTTGGGGTCGCCACAACCTGTCAGGGAGGAAACTGCCCACAATGTCCCCTCCCCATTCGGCATGGCACTGTGCCATGCAATTATGCAGCATAAGCATACAGGAATAACTTATCTGCTTCATCACTCACAAGTGATTTCAACTCCAAAGTTATCCAGACAGTTTGAGGAAAGTCAAACATCTCCTACATGGATAGGCAAGGATGGACTATTAGGCAACAGGGATACCATGGAATTCAGATCATAGTACTTTTGCTGCAATACATACCTTCTTCCGCAGGCTGCTTTGGAGACGGATGCGCTCCTGAAGTTTGGTCAGGGTTGGAGTTGGATGTGGATGGAGCAGCACTGTGAAGGTGCTGCTCCATTTGTATATGGTTCAAAGGACTTTTTTCTGTTTACATTAGCAATGCAGGTAATGAAGTAAACTTTCATTAATTGACTTCTATGGTGTCCTGAGTGGGCAGTAGAATCGAGATGGGTTCTTGTGATATACGTTATAGAAGTAAGGTTATGATGTAGCTTTTAGACTCCAGTGGGAATGGTATGGATTCACTCATTAGTAAATCCATACCATAGCCTAATAACCATAACCAACATAACCTAACCTAGCATATCCTAACCTCCCTTTGGAGATTAAAAAAATTTGGAAACAAAAATTAAGCAATTTCTGAAAATTTTATAAATTGAACAACCGAACCCAATCTAACCGAACCTAACGTCAGCTCCTTTTGAAGGAAAATTTCCGATTTTATTCTATTTTAAACTTTTTTTGAACCTTCTTCCAAGTTAAACAACTAAACTAGCCTAACCTAGCCAAACCGGTATTATTGTGCTTTAAGGTGGTAACAAGACAAGTTTTTACACACATTTGCCTCCATATAGCAAATAAATGGGTTAGGTTTGGTTAAGTTAGGTTAGTTTAGGCTTTTCAAGTTGGAAAACTTGTCAAAAATTTCCAAAAGGTTTTCCCCAAAAATTGCGAATTATTTGGTAACTTTGCAGTTCAAGGTGTTCTTTTTTTCTTTTTCTTTTTAATTTTTCAGCAGGATACCATGATTATGAAGGTGACTAAGATGATTGGACCCACTTATTTTCTGTACAAATGCTTACTTTTCAGGTTGTGAGCAAAATAATGCCTAAAAGGGCTTTGAGTTCGGTAATATAGCATAACCATAAATGTTTTTTTTTAATGAAACAAAACCTAAACTAACCTAACCTAACCTATCTTTTAAGAACAAAAAATAAAAAAATAAAAATATCACTATTTTTTTTCTGAAAATTCTCAACCTTAAAAAAGAAACCTAACCCAGTCTAACCTAACCTAAGCTGCTTTTGAAGAAAAAATTATATTTTTTGTGAACATGTTTGTAAATTTTTTGGGCAACTTTTGGGTATTATTGTGCTTTAAGGTGGGAACAAGAAAAGTTTTATGGGCGCTGTATGATCAACGCAGTCAATGCGGCCATAAGCCCAAATAACCAACCAACCAACCACGAAAAGTTTGTACCCACATTTGTCACCATAAAGCAAACAAATGGGTTAGGTTTGGTTAGGGTAGGTTGGTTTAGGTTTTTTAAGTTGGAAAATTTGTCAAATTCTTTATCTCAAATAAAAAAAAAGAATTTGCACCGAAAATAAGTGGTCCCATCATCTTAGTCACCATCACGAACATGGTATTCTGATAAAAATTCAAACAAAAAAATAACCTTAAACTGCAAATTTACCAATCATTTTTTATTCAACAGCAACTTATGATAGGTTAGGTTTGGCTGGGTTAGGTTCTTTAAACTTTGAAAATTGAAAATTGGAAAATGAATTAACTGTCTCATACGCAGTGAAATTGAAACACGCCTGATGCCACCAATTTCTGCAATATAAGAGAAAAAACTATGACGTCACCAAAGCTTGAAGGCGAACTTTGGTGGACCTTCTAAGGTAATAGTATCGTGGGTGGCATTTAATGCGCGCTACCAGACACTGGTCTTTTATGGCTCCATAGGGTTTGTTTAGGAAGTCATGTGTGCCCATAGCTTAATACCTATTGCTTTCTTCAGGAATATCAATTATAATGAGGTGTCTATACGGCTTCTTGCTGACTTTTCTCTCATGTTTTAATAGGCTGGCAGATTGGCTCACACGTGGCTTTTGTTGGTTCAGTTTGAGATTGGGCTGCCCCATATCAATATTGAATGCATGCACATTGTCATTGGGCATGTAGGTAGGTACCTTGGTAAATATCAAGCTGATGGTATGATGGGTAGGTTGCTGAAGATAATTATAGTTTGTATAACCACAATCTCAATGATAATAATGATTTGCATGCAAGTTTGACAATGACTGGAAATTGAGAATGGAATGAATCATGTTCAAGCTCCATAGGCATGTGGTTTTGCCATTGGTGGTGTGTACAAACATCAGTATGACCATGCAATTGTTGTTCAGTTGCTTAGCATATTTTGTTGTAAGACAATCTGGTTTAAAATGCATCAGCATCGCTAATCTGAACATTTTATGATGTAAGCTGTACTTCCACAGTGGAGGGAAATCCAGCTATTTTGTTTTCTTTGCACACAATTCTACATTTTTAAGCAAAAGATGGAGAGTCAGTCCACTATCTAATCCAAATATGTTTCTTTTCAGTACAAAATGTGCTGGTGAACATCAATGTTTCTACTTAGCATGGTGTTTTTCATTTTTTCCTTTTGTATTTTTTATCAGCATAAAATAGCATAGGTTATTGGGGGACCCAAATCAACATTGGGGGGCCAAGATTAACATTGGTGGGACCATGGCCCCCACAAAAGGATACAAATCGACGCCCCTGACAACACCCCCTCCATTCCCCCTATGCGATCGAGAATCAAGCTCTGTCTAATGCGATACCCGGTAATGATTCCAAGGATCACTTGCGGACACTTTGCTTCGCTTGGCCGCCACGTGCCTTCGCCGCGTGAGTGATCTTCCAATCAAGCTTGATGGATTTGTACGCGACCACGATCGCGTGGATGAACTCCTGCTTGGGGACCTGACCTGCCTGGCCTGGACTGACCTGACCTGCCTGACCTGACCTGCCTGGTCTGCATAAGCTGATGTAAAGCGGCGCCAATATGGAACTTCCCGAGGTGCCGTCAACAAGATTAATCGCAAAAGTGATTGCATGGGGGAATTTACTCTGGACAGAACACACATTCTTGATAAAGAAGGTAATAATATTGCTTGGGAAATCCTGAAGAAAGGATTGGAATCCTGCGATCAATATACTGGTCATCCACGCAGCATGCGATGACCCAGCACGCGATGACGCACTTCGCCTGACCTGGTGACCTGACTTGAGATGACCCAGGGTCAAACATTTATGAGGATATGCGGAAAAGACCAATGAGCAGCCATACGAGGTTTGGCCTTGCTAACCCGATTAGTATGGCGGCAAATTAGGAAAAACCGCAGGGGGCAGATATCTGCCCCCCCCCCCCCGGACGTGCGCATGTTAAACATCTCAATCATATCACCCCTTAATCTCCTATACTTGAGTGAGCGCATATCTAGTGTCATGAGCCTCTAATCACGTTCTAAATTTGCTAGTCCACTGCTAAGTTCAGTATCTTTGTGCTGTACTCTTTATAGCATACCTATATCACTTTCTAAGTACGGGCGCTATGCCTGTACACATATATTTCAAATGTTGCACGCAGGCAAAGTACAAGTTTTCATAACTTCATTGCTTTGATATTTCACACCCCTATTCATGATTCTTGTTACTCTAATTGTCCTGTTACTAGCTGAGTTACATTGCTTTCCTGCTTTAATGTCACTTGAAACCAACACACCTCAATATTTTTATCTTCCAGCCACAAGACAATCAAAGCTCGTAACGTTCAGGCCAGACATAGACCACCGCCCGATGTTCACGACACTGACCAAAAGCCATCGTGTGTCCTAAGACACCGGGACCCGCGGCTCTGAACCTATTCGTACTTGAAGAAAGCCTTAAGATCGGGCGCATGGCATATCCTTCAACCGATACGGTGAGACTCGACATAAACACCCCTGCCACAGTCTGAAGAAGATGCGCCCCTGTCACAGTCTGAAGGGTATACACCCCTGTCACAGCCTGAAGGAGATACGCCCCTGTTGCAGCCTGAAAGAGATATGCCCCTGTTAGTCTGAGGGAAGCACACTCCTGTCACAGTCTGAAGGAGATACGCCCCTGTCACAGCCTGAAGGAGATATGCCCTGTCACAGTCTGAAGGAGATGCGCCCCTGTCACAGTCTGAAGGAGATACGCCTCTGCCACAGTCTGAAGGAGATACGCCCTTGTCACAGTCTGAAGGAAATACTCTGAAGGAATCACGCCCTGTGTGAGATACGCCCCTGTCACAGTCTGAAGGGGATGCGTCCCTGTCAGAGTCTGAAGAAGATAAGCTCCAGTTACAGTCTGAATGATATGCATAGCAGCGTCATGGGCTCCCGACTCACAGGTCTGACAGCCGGCATCATGGGCTCCTGATCCTCTGGTCTGACAGCCGACGTCATGGGCCTCTGATCCTCACGTCTGACAGCCGGCATCATGGGCTCCTGACCCACTGGTCTGACAGCCGACGTAATGAACTCTGACCCACAGGTCTGACAGCCGGCCAAGGAAAGTCGACCGCAGACCGGCAGACCCACTTGTGGCAGGTCGAGAGCCGGCGTGCGAGCTCACCGTGCCTGGCGAGTGTGCGCTGCAGGTTGTGCCGCTTCGAGGCCAGCGCCAGCATCTGCAGCACCAGGAAGACTCCTGCCAAGGTCAGCGCCCGATTGCGAAGCACCGTCTGGACCCGCCGGCACACGTACCGACACACGTCGTTGACCCGCAGGCCGCCCACCGCCATCGCGGCGTGGTACAGCTGGACGGCGGCCATGGCCGCGACCGGCGCGTCGTCGGTGCGTGCACTGCGCGACCCACAGCAGAAGACTGCGCCGCCGCCGCCGCCGTCGCCGCCGCGCCGCACCTACGCACTTGGCGATTTCCGGAACAGAGCTATCAGGCGCTTCCGGCAGAGAAGCACACCGTGGTCTCGGATTTTTAAAAAACCAATTTCATTAAACTGGATATATCCGTAATTAATTTGCTATGGCGGAACTTTCTACACCTGGCGTTTTCGAAATGATGGGTCGTGTTATCTTTTCAAATATGTTCTTGTGACCTAGCTTAAAGGTGCAATTTTCGGATATGGCCAATGATTCACCTAAAATCTTTTAAATGGTAAAATCTTTTACACTTCAGTGTGTCGTCAGTTGATGTCAATGAAGAAAATGAGATTGCGTGTAAAGAAAGCATACGACCTTCAATATACCAGGAGGTGCTGAGTTGACATCAAAAGTAACGTTAAGGATTATACTTTATTACTCAACGTTTCGGCCAGGGGCCATCGTCAGGAGTGATATCAAAATGTCAAGGTTAGCAATTGAAAAAAAAGCACGCGAAAAAAAGCGTGCAAAAGACACGTGGAATGCAGAAAAGCCTCCTCAGTGGTGCAGACACTTAAAGAAACTCCAAACCAGAAACAAACTATGTCAAGATAGAATCCTCTGAGGAAGCCCGAGCCGATGGTCCACATACATATCGATACATACACTCACGCACATATATAGACATAGATCCAATATAACGCGTTATACATAAAATATAATTTATGTTTATGTAATTTAAGTGATATACCAAGACGTCGTTTGCGTGTTTAGTTGCGGCCGTAGATTACGTATGTGTAGAGATTCGAGGACCTTTAGATCAGCGTTGTCCCTGGCTGTTGCTAGAATTTCTACTTTTAAGTTTGTGTTAGTGTCGCTGTGTTCCATGTTAGAATGTTTGTCGATCATGTGTTCGCCTAAAGGTGTGTATGCTCTTCGAAGTCTGGCATCTCCCAAGTGCTCATTGTACCTATCCCTGATACTACGTTTGGTTTCACCGACATAAAATATTCCAAGACAGCGGTTGCACGTTATTTTATAAACTACGTTTTTCCGCGTGCATCTACCTTTGAGCCCGTTGATACAGGTGTGGCACGTTCTTCTACCAGCAGGGCATGGCGGAATTTCCAGGGCTGAGCGGACCAGGTAAGATTTCAGCGTAGGTCCGCTAGTCCAGGCAACCCTAACATGGTTTAGATGAGACGAACGGATGGCTGCGTTTACCTGTCGACATAGTTGGTCATCGACAAATGGAAGTCTCATGTAAACATAGTTGGGATTACTACCCGCTCGATGCCGACGTTGCCCACTTATCCTACTCCTATTGTGAGGGTGAACAGCACGAGCGGCGGAGTGTACCCGATGTGCTGGGTATCCGTTTTCCAGGAAAAGAGTTGTCATCTTCGCAAGGCTCCGCTCGCATGAAATAGTATCGGAGGAGACTCGTGCTGCTCTCCTCATTTGGGATGTTAAAACGGCCTTTTTAGTAGCCATCGGGTGGGCCGAATCATAGTGCAAGATGATGGGGGCTGCCATAGGTTTAAAGTACAGTTCGGTGGTGTAGCTCACATCAGCCTGAACTACAAACAACGTATCAAGGAAAGGAATCGAACTGCTATGACCAGTGTGTTCTAAGGTGAACTTGATGCTGGAGTGTTGTTGGTTAATTTCTGCAAAGAAGTCGAGCAGAGAGGCCAAGCCATGTGTCCAAACACCAAAAATATCGTATATATACCTCATGTAGGGAGCTGGTTTCAAATCATACGAAGCTAAGAAGATCGACTCAAGGCGGTGCATAAAAGCAATCGCTAAAGGAGGTGCACATCGGTTACCCATAGCCACTCCTTTTGTTTGCTTGTACATGGAGTTACCGAAACGTATGAGGTTATTGCTGAAAATATGTGTTAGTAATTTCACACGGTCCTGTACCCAATCCCGAAAAGACAAATGTCATCCAGATTGTCCTCGATTAGACGAATCACAGCATCTATTCCCCCCTTTATCGGAATGCTGCCATATAGATTGTTCACGTCCATGGTGAAAACAATACTGCCTTCCGGAAGTTTGGTAGGGAACGTTTCTTTCACCCTCTGTAGGTACGACTCCGTGTTTGTCAGATGGGTGGGAACCAACGCTAGTATCTGGACCAGAATCTTGCTCAAGAACCAAGATAACTTGTCTAGGGGGTCACCACTCGCCGACACTATAGGGCGCAGTGGAACCTACAGAGGGTGAAAGAAACGTTCCCTACCAAACTTCCGGAAGGCAGTATTGTTTTCACCATGGACGTGAAAATCTATATGGCAGCATTCCGATAAAGGAGGTAATAGATGCTGTGATTCGTCTAATCGAGGACAATCTGGATGACATTTGTCTTTTCGGGATTGGGGTACAGGACTGTGTGAAATTACTAACACATATTTTCAGCAATAACCTCATACGTTTCGGTAACTCCATGTACAAGCAAACAAAAGGAGTGGCTATGGGTAACCGATGTGCACCTCCTTTAGCGATTGCTTTTATGCACCGCCTTGAGTCGATCTTCTTAGCTTCGTATGATTTGAAACCAGCTCTCTACATGAGGTATATAGACGATATTTTTGGTGTTTGGACACATGGCTTGGCCTCTCTGCTCGACTTCTTTGCAGAAATTAACCAACAACACTCCAGCATCAAGTTCACCTTAGAACACACTGGTCATAGCAGTTCGATTCCTTTCCTTGATACGTTGTTTGTAGTTCAGGCTGATGTGAGCTACACCACCGAACTGTACTTTAAACCTATGGCAGCCCCCATCATCTTGCACTATGATTCGGCCCACCCGATGGCTGCTAAAAAGGCCGTTTTAACATCCCAAATGAGGAGAGCAGCACGAGTCTCCTCCGATACTATTTCATGCGAGCGGAGCCTTGCGAAGATGACAACTCTTTTCCTGGAAAACGGATACCCAGCACATCGGGTACACTCCGCCGCTCGTGCTGTTCACCCTCACAATAGGAGTAGGATAAGTGGGCAACGTCGGCATCGAGCGGGTAGTAATCCCAACTATGTTTACATGAGACTTCCATTTGTCGATGACCAACTATGTCGACAGGTAAACGCAGCCATCCGTTCGTCTCATCTAAACCATGTTAGGGTAGCCTGGACTAGCGGACCTACGCTGAAATCTTACCTGGTCCGCTCAGCCCTGGAAATTCCGCCATGCCCTGCTGGTAGAAGAACGTGCCACACCTGTATCAACGGGCTCAAAGGTAGATGCACGCGGAAAAACGTAGTTTATAAAATAACGTGCAACCGCTGTCTTGGAATATTTTATGTCGGTGAAACCAAACGTAGTATCTGGGATAGGTACAATGAGCACTTGGGAGATGCCAGACTTCGAAGAGCATACACACCTTTAGGCGAACACATGATCGACAAACATTCTAACATGGAACACAGCGACACTAACACAAACTTAAAAGTAGAAATTCTAGCAACAGCCAGGGACAACGCTGATCTAAAGGTCCTCGAATCTCTACACATACGTAATCTACGGCCGCAACTAAACACGCAAACGACGTCTTGGTATATCACTTAAATTACATAAACATAAATTATATTTTATGTATTACGCGTTATATTGGATCTATGTCTATATATGTGCGTGAGTGTATGTATCGATATGTATGTGGACCATCGGCTCGGGCTTCCTCAGAGGATTCTATCTTGACATAGTTTGTTTCTGGTTTGGAGTTTCTTTAAGTGTCTGCACCACTGAGGAGGCTTTTCTGCATTCCACGTGTCTTTTGCACGCTTTTTTCGCGTGCTTTTTTTTCAATTGCTAACCTTGACATTTTTATATCACTCCTGACGATGGCCCCTGGCCGAAACGTTGAGTAATAAAGTATAATCCTTAACGTTACTTTTGATGTCAACTCAGCACCTCCTGTATATTGAAGGTCGTATGCTTTCTTTACACGCAATGTCTAAAACCCAGGAGCATCTAAGAGCCATTCTTCGTTGTATTAAACGAAGAAAATGAGTACTATTTTACGTCTTAAGCAATATAAAGCTATAGAAACTATAGAAAGCTTCGTCTGAAATTCATGATATTTCGACCGAAAATGCCTCGCCGAGTATTGTCGTCTTGCACAGGCTAGAAATAGCATATCACGGTTGCTCCAAGAGAAATGGAGTGTCCGTACATGATGTACATGACGAGCAAGTATTCATCTTCCCCAGAGGAACAAATATCCACCAACTCACCATCCAGGGTTGTGGCAGAGTTAGGTGTAAAATAGGTCAGAAGGCAAAACGGTAAGCTGTGGAGAACAAGTTCACGTTCCATACATCCCTTGCTACATTTGCACATGGCTATCAGACGATTGACGACGTTAAACATCAACTACAGACAATCTCATTAGATTAGTACATGGAATCAAAACTGGTCTACGCATCAAACGCACAACAATAGCGGCCTACATAGACATCACTGCTGCATTCGACCGAGTACACATATCCGCACTGACACACAAACTCCACAAAATATGCCTAAACGGACACATGACACACTTCATTCTTAACTTCCTCAGAAACAGGACCCTTAAGGTACGATGCGGCATTGTCACATCAAACACCACAACTCAGGAGCAGGGCCTGGCGCAGTGGAGCGTGCTCTCACAGAGCCTCTTTATCATCATGATCACGACATACTTGCTGGCCACACGGACACTTCACTTCAATACTAACTTTTCGCGGACGAAATACCCATTTGGGCAACATAACAATGCTTCCTTAAAGCAGAAAAAAAAACATTCAAGCAGGACTAGAACACATTGCAAAGTGGTGCAAAACTTGGGGCTTCACCCAGTCCGCAGAATAATCGGCTACCGTCACATATAGTCGTCTCCGCCTCACATCAAACCTTTACTTAAAATCGATGGCAAAGCCATCGAACAGGTGAGATGCTTCAAATTCTTAGGTTCTCATTTTCAACACTCACATTACCTCCATCTCGAAGCGATGTGCGAAGCGCGTCAACATACTTCGTGCACTTGCAAGCACAGACTGGGGTGGAGACAAGAAAGCACTACTGCGACTCTACACATCAGTCATACGACCCATCCTAGAGTACAACAGCATCATCTTTGCAACCATTTCAGAAAGCCAGAGCCAACAGTTAAAAATCATCCAAAACAGCTGCATCGGAGCAGCCACAGATGCCCTCCGCATCACACCGATAGCCAGTCTTCTAGTGGACTCAAACACGCCCCCACTCCACGTCAGGAGGACACAATAGATGTGCCACTTCTACATGAAAATCAAATCCATTAAAAATAATCCGGCACAGCGCTGTTTTACACCTGACAGACACGACAAGAGCCGATTTGGGCACAAACTTCCACCATATAGCATTAAATTGCCACGGCTCTCTCAGACCTTAACCTCACAATTCCAGCCACTGCAACTCGACCGCCCACTAGGCCATTCTGGACTCTCAGCCAACCAAAGGTCGAGTACTTGCTCTCGGAGAAGAAATCAACTATCACGTGGGCGGAAATTCTTGGCATCTTCCACAAGTTCGCCGATGACAACAATCACAAAACACTCGTATTCATGGATGGGTCGAAACACGAGGCTAAGGTAGGCATCGGCATCACTGGACCAGGTCTCAAACTTTACAAGCGTCTACCGGGTAACTTCTCCATGTACTCCGCTGAAGCAATGGTCATTCTGGCCCCTATCTCCATTCTCATGAGGCGTAAAGCTAGAAACGTGGTAATTTGCTCAGACTCCAAATACGTCCTTCAGTCAATTAACAGCACTCACGACTGTCCACATCCAGTCAATGATAGGATTCAACAAATCGTCGCCCATAGCGTAAACATGAACTTTTCCTTCCTCTGGATTCCGGGCCACGCCAGCATCCCAGGTAACGAAGAAGCAGACCGGCTCGCAAAGCAAGCCTTAGCATCGAGCACTTACCCCAGCGTGGAATATTCGGTAGACGATTGCAAACCACTCCTACAACGCCGCATTCGCCAACATCAACAGAACACATGGACACAACACAACTCAACTCAACACAAATCCAACCACACCACGCAATCAAACCAACGATAGGCACATGGAACACATAAAATCAATCTCACCGACAAAAAGAAGTCATCCTCACTAGACTTAGAACTGGTTGCATAAACTAACACAGCCTCAATTAGAGGGTGACCAATGCACAACACCTCACTGCGACACCTGCAACACCACGTTAAACATAGGCCACATTGTGCTAGACTGCAGTAGCTTTAGCTCTCAAAGACAACCACTTGAGGCATACTGCCAAAGAGTGGGTATCGCCCTATCGGTTCCATCGCTTATCGGTGACAAGCACCCAGAACTCCTTTAATTGCTATTTGAATATAAGTGTGCCACAAAACTAGCAGGAGCACTGTATGCACCACACCAGCAACACCCACATCAACTCGCAATGCATGACCTCGAAACACTCGCAGGAAACACGCAAATAGCTATCCCCGCATGGCGTCGGACGTGCATCAACCGATTTGCTTCCCAACTAGAAATAAATGGCTACCTAGCGGTGCCGTCGAAAATAGATGAGCCGACTTGCATTAGAATATAAAAACTGAAAATTATAATTACAAATTAAAATTAAAATTAGCATAACGTAAAACGACTACCCAGAGGAGCCATCGGATGTAGATGAGCCGATTTTCCTTGCAACTCATAACGTAAACGGCTACCCAGAGGTACAGCGGACGTAGAAGACCCGAATTACAAAACACCGTACTAACCCAACTGACAACCCTGCATGGCATGCTTAGACTAACCGGCTACTAACAACTAACCCGCGACGGACGGCGTGATAGGCGGTGTGGACAATTACCTCCTTGTTCGCACGGTAAAGACCCTTCGGTGCTCTTCGATAAGAGTAGCCTAAAGCCGGCACCCTGGCAAAATCAACTTCTCGCCACTCTCAAAACACCCCCACACCCACCCAAACTACAAATTATTTTGTGGAGGAGTAAAGCAAAATTAAAACCATTTAGACATCAGGGAGATGTCCCTAACCCAGCCCCCGCCTTCAGCACCTAATATATCACACAAACTATAATGTAAAATTCCCTTAACGTAAATGCCCACTTGCCTGCACCCTTTTTTCTTGAAAAAAACATATATTTAATCCGAGTTCTTCCTGGGGTGGCTTTATGAACCAGAGTCCTATTGCTAAGCAGAGCTTGTTGCGTGAACCCTGGCCCCACCACCCGATCCATGAATTCCAGTTCAACGGCAGAATTTTGACCGAAAGTTTAACGTGCCGTCAATGCACCGACACGGCCGCCCGATAGCTCGTCCCCGGCCTTATTGGGCCAGCTGCCAACTGACCCTCCCAGCCGGGGGCTAAGTGCGAGCGCGTGAAGCGAATCGAACCCTGTGTCGCCAGGACAGGTGAGACCAGAGCATGCCAGCGCTATAGCCAACTGCGCTACTGGGGCGGCCTTGATTGCAAACACTCGCCTTGCAAACACACCTTGATTGCAAACACTCGCTTTTATAGACAGATATGTAACGTACTCGCTTTAAGGGCGGCGCAAATGACCTTTATGGTCCTGCACGCCTAAAAAAAATCACTCCCCCAGACGATTGTCGTTAGATTTGCACCAGTGCGCCACACAGCAGAATAACGCCAACTCTGTCACAGCGCCGTTCTAACAGTCCATGGGAGTTGGAAGAGCTGGCGGTTGGCTGGTGTGACACGTGCGAAAGTCTCTAGAATGTCACGCAAATGTCTTTAGGACTATAAAAGCACCAGAACATGGTTACCACTATCGGCACACTCCTGCTATCTGTTGGCGGAAGGCGCAAACACAGGTGCAATATTTCATCGCGAGGAAAGTTCTCCATCAAATAATTGTTAATGGGAGGCCACAAACTTTGGTGGTTGCAGGCACTGGCGGATCCAGGGAGGGGGCATTCCGGCCATGGCCCCCCAAAGCGCTTACAAGGGGGGACATAGTGTCTTTTGCCCCCCCCCGAAACCAACAGAAGTCAACTAAATTAAAATGCAGTAACCATTGCCGAGGTTAAAAAATAGCGTCTGGATGAAAGAATCACCAATTTTAAAGGATTTTTAAATATAATTGTTTGGAAGCCAGTATAGTAGCATAATAGATTCTGACACACATCGAGGGTTCCATGCTGCTCAAGTTCTGCTTACAGCAAGAGTTGACAAAATCGGTTCCGCCAGTGTCCACGTGCACGAACGTTGACGTGGTACAAGACGTTGAACGTGAACGTGAACGTTTTGGTAAACAAGAACAAAAATCCGGTAACATAGAAACGGTGGATGTAACCTGGGGCCCCTACACAGGAAATTATGTTGTCAATTATTATTTTATTGTTTATTTTATTTTTATTTTTATTATTATTTTTTAATGGTCCCCTTTGCCAGATAGTGGTCGAAATCCGGTGCTTTTAACCAAAAATAGTGGGAGATTGGGCACCTCAAAATCCGTTCGACCCCTCCCCTGATGCAATTCCTAGGTAGGCCATTGGGGGAGGGGGAGGGGAGACTGACGCCGAAAACCGAAAGATGCCCCCCCCCCAAACCGGTGGGCTAGATCCGCCAGTGGCTGCAGGATCACCACCCGAGACAAACAGACCCCTCCCCCAGTCATGCTAGAGCAATGGGGGAAAAGGTAACTGATTGTGGGCGGGGGCGGAGGCATCTCGCCCCTGCATCTAGCGTATGAGAGGATGTCATAAAGCGCCGGAAGATATCGCGTGACAGATGGGAGGTAATCTTCCAAAGTCGGAGACAGGCGAGAGTATGAGACAGGCGGATAACTTTTGCTACTCTGATCGTATCCAGCTGGTTCAGCTGGTTCGCATGCGTCATATTAGAATCATGTTGTCAAGGAGTACTTTTCGGGCGGGTGTGCCGGTCAATAGAAAAACTAGGTGGTATATTATTACGGTGTGTCCGACACATCATAAGGCATCATAGGACGCTGCTGTGACTGCTGTGACTCCCTACAACTGTGTGGGCACTGTGTGGGCGGCACCTGGCCCACTGGCACCACCGGCGACACCATCGACGTCGCTGGCGGCAACGCAAGCAGTTGTGTCAGCGACGGCTGTGGCCGCCGGGGGAACGGGCTCGTGCTCACTCTCGGCGCTTGTAGCGGCGGCCGTAGCACGCGTGTACTGCCTGCGGCACCTGAGCTCTGGCCTCTGCCACGCGTTGCTCACCTGTCTGGCACACCGCCAATGCGCAGTTTTCTCTGGCCTCGTTGGTCTTCTAAAAATGCGACATCCGTTACCCTTCAAGCAGAATGTAACTGCAGACATTTCGGTGAAAAATACACATGTTCTTGGCAATATCGAAACATTTATAAGTACAATTAGTGTATATGTTGATGCAGGATAGTGAAAGCTACGTGAGTCGACGGATAACTAAGTGTTCTATCATCCAATGCAATACTTTTTTGAAAGGACAATGCAACGGGTGAAAACTGGTCAGATGTTCACCACCGAATTTTTTGGATACTGGCTGTTTTCAGCTTCCGCGGTATAGTGACTAGGGGGAGTGTGATGAGTGTAGTGTATAGTGACTATAACTAGGGGCAGCATGGTGAAATTTACATCAGTTGACAGGTAGTTAACTGCATTATCACCCCATGTCATGGTGTTTTAACTGGGCAACGAAATGCCAGAAACATATAGTTCACCGCTGTAACATGGAATGACGACTGTCCAACTGCAGCAGTAAAATGACGGTACAGGAATCTAATGAATGGGGGTGAAACATACCTGAAAAAGGGTAGTGGTTTACACTACTTTCCTGCTACATCTTTTTTCAATCACGTCTTTGTCGGGACTGACCTGATCTATACGTATATTATCCTGGTTGTGCGTTATGCTGACTGTGTATTTTTTTTGTGGAATTCCATGTTAAATTCTGGAGCACACAGTGTTTAATATAATTCAGCATCTGAATATCGTCTTGATCATGCTCCTGGATTTAACCACGGGGTGGCTCTTCACCAAGTTTCGGTGCGAGTGACTGCGCAACAGGCGGTACGTAAGACCCATCCAAGGCTTGGCCCGTGCTGACCGCTATCAGCCTCTCTCACAGCTGCCGCAGGCTGCCCAGTGGACGGACCCCAACCCCGGTGCCGACGGTCCGCCTGCACCCGACCACGAGCAGACCGTCACGCGACGGTGCGCGTCACCCGCAGACGTGACGCCCCCCGCAGACGTGACGCCCAGGACGGCACTGACGCACCGAGATGCGCCCGCCACGCCGCCCACAGCCGCCGCGCCGACGTTCCGTCACCTCGACTGCGTCCGCACCGGGAGCCCCCGCCCGTGTCCACGCCCACGAGGCCTCGGCGACAGCAGAGACCACCGGCTTACTTGAAGAACTATGTGACGGAGTAATCTATCGATCGACGTACGGGGATGGTCGGCGGTGGCGACCGGTTTGATCCATCTTGAGCGGCGCAATGGGCGTTGAGTGACGTGACGTGGCCACTGGTGGTCCATACGTAAGGCGAAAGCGTGCTCAGTTCGTATCAAAGTTTTAAAGTTGGAAAGTGGGGAGGATGTCGGGACTGTCCTGATCTATACGTACAGTACCCTGGTGCTGCGTTATACTAACTGTGTGTATTCCTTCTATGTTATTCCAGGTTAAACCCGAGAAATTCAGTTGGTGTGTTTTTTATAATTCAGCATCTAAATATCGTTTTGGTCAGCGTTGGATTGCATAGTTGTTTCCTAAATACATGTATGTTAATGTCTTAGTTTACGCTTAGTCCGATGCGTGGCGCTAGTGTCGCCGACCAGTCAAATGTACGCGCTTGGCGCATAACGCTTCTTTTAACTTGGGCTGATGGCTTGAGCGGGCGATGTCAGATTGCGGCCGAAGCGTCTGATGACACACTTTCTGAACCAGACCTCCCAGTTGATTTTCTGATGTTTTCTTTCCTCTCCCACATCTTTGTCATCTCGACTCCCACATGGTACTCAGAAGGCGTTTGAATGGAAAATCGCTGCCATGTGCCAAGACATTTATCACCTAATCTGTTCATGACCTCCCTCACAGACACACAGGAACCAGGGACTTCCCTCGCCCTCATCAGCTTTTAGCTTTGGAATCCTCTCCACAATGCCTCGGCGTGCTGGGAGCTCGCTAGATGGTAGATACCCTTAAGAGACACGAAATTTGGGAAGGGAATCAGAAAACTTTCTCAGAAAAGACAATGATCCCACCATTTGTGTGTGTGTTCAAATTGACTATACCCGCCCACAGGGCGCGAAACGTGGGTAGCCCGACTTTGTTGGTTTCTGCGGCGTTCTGCATTTGGTGAACTCCAGCTTTCCCATTCCGACATACCTTCGTTCCGGAAACACTCCCTCGGCTACCCTGATCTTTAAGTTTACCTATCAATCCAACTACTGTCCTATTTTCATTGTCCCTGTCATTGTCAGGATTGTGGCGCGTGCGGTCCACCAGAGCCCTACGTGTCCCAAAACCACCTCTTTCACTGAGAAAAAGGTGAGAACCTTATTCGTTCTCAGAGAACATCTATCGTTCTCATTTTCCCTATTCAAATCAGACCACTCAAAATGAGAACTCTGTTCGGGTGAATCAGAGAACACCCGTTCTCACACCGAAAAACGTTCTCATGTGAGAACCCTTTTTAGGCTAACATTGAGAGCGATAAACCTTCTCACTTGAAACTAAAAATCGAGATCGCACGATGCCGATTTGAACCCTCAAAATAGAGCACGTATATTTAAAATGTACTCTTGCGAGAATGGGTTATGGTCTCGGATCGCAACCTCCCTTCTCAGCTGAGAATGAAATAGACTCAATTTGTATCGAAACGGCTTTTCTGAGAACGACCTTTCTTCTCACAAAATCCATTCCAAAAAATCACGCCAGCTCTTTAAATCCGACGCGAATTTCATCAGTCATCGCCTCTGCTTCCAATAATTAACCCTCCAAACAGAAAACTGCTCCGGGGAAAAACACTTTTATTCAGAACAGACTTCCAGTTCAGCCACATCCAACAGCGCAACTGCCACGGCTGACGTTCAACAGGATTGTCAACAAACAATGACAAGAACGCCGTCGACTGAGAGATGGGCACAAGCACAAACGAGTGATTCTTGGCACACCGCATGCACCACAACTGCATGTACCACAACACGTAACCCTTGCGTCTACGTCATGACCTCAATATGAGACCGCAATAATTTTTTTGCAATATGAGAAAGCTACAGCACGCATTACAAAAACATAACTTGAGACATAACCAAAGTGTTTGAAGGCATAAAATGGTTGGAAACCCAACCTATCATAATTAGAATATTGTTTATTATCTTATTCCATTCAATACAACGAAGAATGGCTCTTAGATGCTCCTGGGTTTTAGACATTGCGTGTAAAGAAAGCATACGACCTTCAATATACCAGGAGGTGCTGAGTTGACATTAAAAGTAACGTTAAGGATTATACTTTATTACTCAACGTTTCGGCCAGGGGCCATCGTCAGGAGTGATATAAAAATGTCAAGTTTAACAATTGAAAAAAAAGCACGCCAGCAAAAAAAGCGTGCAAAAGACACGTGGAATGCGGGAAAGCCTCCTCAGTGGTGCAGACACTTAAAGAAACTCCAAACCAGAAACAAACTATGCCAAGATAGAATCCTCTGAGGAAGCCCGAGCCGATGGTCCATATACATATCGATACATACACTCACGCACATATATAGACATAGATCCAATATAACGCGTAATACATAAAATATAATTTATGTTTATGTAATTTAAGTGATATACCAAGACGTCGTTTGCGTGTTTAGTTGCGGCCGTAGATTACGTATGTGTAGAGATTCGAGGACCTTTAGATCAGCGTTGTCCCTGGCTGTTGCTAGAATTTCTACTTTGAAGTTCGTGTTAGTGTCGCTGTGTTCCATGTTATAATGTTTGTCGATCATGTGTTCGCCTAAAGGTGTGTATGCTCTCCGAAGTCTGGCATCTCCCAAGTGCTCATTGTACCTATCCCTGATACTACGTTTGGTTTCACCGACATAAAATATTCCAAGACAGCGGTTGCACGTTATTTTATAAACTACGTTTTTTCGCGTGCATCTACCTTTGAGCCCGTTGATACAGGTGTGGCACGTTCTTATTCCACGTTCAACGTTCCACGTTCCACGTGGCACGTTCTTATTCCATTCACTCAAACCTTAAATTTAGTCCACGGATCAATAAATATGGTGGCCAAAGGCTGCCATTTTATTGATCCCTGGGCCACCATATTTATTGATCCCTGGGCTAAATCTAAGGTTTAGATGAATGGAATAAGAAAATAAAATAATACACTAATTATGTTAGGTTATGTACCACGAATTTTCCAGGGTCGAATAACCTCGGTTAGGTTAAATTGTATGTTTTTGTACCAATCAGCTTTCTAGTATTGCAAAACAAACTATCACGGCCAGGGTATAGATATACCCAGGGAGATACTTGACCTGGCTATAGGCACTTCCAATATACATATCCAATACAATGCGATGGCTTACCATTCAGAGGTCGCTCCATTCCATACACTGCAGTGCCCAACAGTCGCAAAGCAAGCGGAGGACAAAAACGCAATGGCCGCCAGCACGCAGTCTCTCTCTAGTTACCGTGCACGCAGCCTGAAAATGATCGGTGGCGCGCATGCGCAGACTCGTTTCGCCGCGATCGGGATCAACGACCTTCCGCTGAAACCAGTTAGAAGATAACCAAATCGCTATCGCTACCTACGCACGTCTCACCACTCAACGCTTCGGACCGCTGACGCCGACCAACCTTCCGGGACGCCAGGGACCGTTCCCGGCTCGACGCCAGAACTGCCGTTGCCAAGTGCAAGACGCCGTACACCAGCCATCATCTACGAGCCACCAGCCTGCCACCACACACACACACCGCACAAGCCGACATACACACACACACATACGTACAGTACCCCCAACCTAACTCTCCGGCACTCCACCACTATCCAAACCTACTCAACCTCCAACCGCTCTCTCAAGCTCACCTGCTACATCTACTGAGCCGTCGACCTCTACTCTACTCTTCGAGATCTCGAAGACCTACATCAACTCTACTGATCCTCCAATCAACTCTACTCAGCTTTCTACTTCATCTACTTCATCTACCACAGTGGCCAGTGACAGTGCCTCTCCAGAGCAGTGTCCGTCTCTACTTCTACAACGCCATCTACTTCTCTACGCTCTACCAGGTCAGTCCGGCGGTGCTGCCACCCCTCCCACCGCGCTCCCTCCACCCCACCCCCCGCTTTTCCCTCTAGTGCCGTCTGCACGATCTTTTCTGATCTTTCTGACCGTGCTCTCTTCACGCACATCTCTGATTTCTTTGTGTTTTCTTCATCTTTATCTGCCCCTCTTTTGACAAACTGTCGGGCTTCCTTCACGCCCTTCTATACCCTCCGCCAGCCATTTGTACTGTTCTGTGTCGCACACACACCTGTCACACTCATCTTTTTCCAACACCACACACAACAAACACAGCCAACACCACACGCTTCAACACCATGAACACCAATACACCACCTACAGGCGAGTTCTTCATTTGCCGCCGGGGAGACGGGGAGCCCATGGGCTCCCTCGACCCCTGGCTGGTGGATGAAGAACTCGTCCGACAGACAGGAGCGCCCCTACACGCCAAACCTATGAGATCTGGGGCGCTCCTCATTCACGCCAACACCGACATAGACGGCAGCATACTCCCCACCATACATCACATACAAAACACCCCCTATCTCGATCACTCCGGCCACACACATGAACACCTCACAAGGCACCATCAAGGCACGGGAGTTGGTCTGTATACCGGAGGAGACCCTAACCCGGAGGTTCCGGGAACAGGGCGTCTCCTCCGTGTACAGGCCGCCCCCACGCCACGGATACAACACCACGGACATACTGATTCTCACCTTCACAACACGTACACAACCCAAACACGTGAAGGCGGGCTACCTGCTTTTTCCGGTCACACCACGCGCACCCCCCCGCGAAGATGCCGTAAATGTCAACGGTACGGGCATTCAACGGGGGGTGCCACAGCAACACCCACACCTGCGCAAATTGCGCAGGACAACACGACACAGACCACTGCACCAGCGGCGTGCGCAGCTGCGCCGCCTGCGGGGGGACCACGCGGCGTCGGACGGGGGCTGCCCCCGATGGCAGGCGGAGCGGGAGGTGCTCCGCCAGGTCCACCTCGGGGGCATGGCCCTGGCCGACGCCAGAGCGTCGGTGTTTGGCCCGCGGGCGGCGTGGCCGCTCCGCCGCACAGAGCCGGGGAACCCACAACCACCACCAATATCACACACAGAATACCCGGCTCTGCCTGCACCCACGCCACACAAGCAGACAACGAATACATACACACCACAACCCGACGCACCAACACCAACGAACACCAACACACACCCAAAACACCCCGCAACACCAGGACACCCCATCACCCACCGACCACTACAAGCACCACCAGCCATCCCGACTCGCCTATCAGCACCCACCCCACCCCTGCCACCCACCACCACCGCCACCACCCCACCAACCAGGAACCTCAACATCCCCTCAGGCCTCACTCACTTCAAACACAACGGACACATCACTGACACAGCACTCGCACACAGACACGGGGTCTGAACAGACAGACACCGAGCGCATCAACACCGACTCAGACGTCACAGTCCCCTGCACCCCAACACCACCCCCTACCAACCACAAGTACCTCATAGGCCCACGAAAAGTACCAACAAAAACACTCCCCAAAAGACCACTCACGCGTGCCAACACCCACAGACAATGAACACAATACTCCAATGGAACACTCACGGACTCATTAGACACTGGCCAGAATTTAAACACTACGCATTACAAACACACCACACTGCACTATGCATACAGGAAACACACTTTAAACCCCATGACCCGTATCAATTCAACATCCCTCACTACACGCTACACAGACAAGACACACACAACACACACATACAGATCAGGCGGAGTATGCACATACATTAGGAATACAACACCGCACCGCCTGATACCATTCAACACCACAGCAGACATATTACTCACGGAAATCCACCTACACAACACAGCTTACACACTCATCAACATATACGATCCCCCTCGCGAACCACAGAAACCCTTTCGGAATTAAACAAGGCACTCGATCAAATTCACACACCCGTCATAGTCACAGGAGACTTCAATTCGTACCACCCACTATGGGACACCCGCACAACACGACCCGATCACAGAGCACTCACACTCATCACACTGGCTACACAACATAACCTCACAGTACTCAACACCGGATCACCAACATACCTCGTCCCAATTAGCCACACCCTCCCCACTACCCCTGACGTAACCCTGGCATCCTCCCGCATAGCCCTTACCCTATCATGGACATCCGACCCCGATCCTCAATTCAGTGACCACGCACCCATAACCATCACCTTTAACCAAATCCCGACCATCGGCCCACCGCATCCACCCACGGGCCGATGGAACCTCAAAAAAGCATCCTGGACATCCTTCTCAGAATCTATGGCAGCACAAACAGCACACAACCCACACCTCACACCGGAACAATTTGCAGACACCCTCATCACCACAGCACACCAACACATACCACAGACAAAACCACGCCATCAACACAAACCTCGCGCGGCACCCTGGTGGAGCGACGAATGCCACCGGGCAGTCCGCGCGAGGAACCACGCACGACACAGACACGAAAGACACCGCACACCAGAAACACTCACAGTATACAAACAACTCAGAGCAGCCTGCAAAAGAACCATTAGAAATGCCAAAAAAACGTCCTGGAATAAATTTTGCACCCAATTTAACAGATTAACTCCACTCTCGGCGAAATTGGACACTTCTTGGAACATTCCAACATCGACAAAGACCACCAGCCAAAGCCATCACACTCATACACAACAACGTCACCACCACAGACCCACAAAGAATAGCAAACATTTTCGCACACAACTATCACATTAGATCATCCACACTCGCACAGCACCCCCACCACCAATCAGACACACACGGCCACACCTTTTACAACACTAGGTTCACACTCACAGAATTACAAATAGCAATCACACAAACAGGAAACACAAGCGTAGGACCAGACAACATACACTATTCATTCTTCAAACACCTACCAACACAAGCACTACAAACACTACTGGACACCTACAACACCGCATGGACAACACATACATACCCACAATCTTGGCTACACGCTCTGCTCATTCCTATCCCAAAACAAAACACAGA
>JAOTOM010001510.1:0-71100 GCA_034440615.1 Ashinkailepas kermadecensis | reverse complement strand
GACATATTCCAACACCAAACTATATGCCTGCACCTTGCGCGTTCCTGCCGCTGACGTGCTGCTTGAAATTGAGTGCATTGCTCGAAGCAGGCAATGCAATACATTGCAAAACTGGACTGATCACGTGTCCAATGTGTTTTCTGGAGCATCCTGTACATCCTGTACATACTCTCAGCCCTCTACAGGACTGGATATGAGGGCCTCGCTGACAACCGGCAGCAGCAGAACATAACGCAAATGTTAACTCGTCCTCTCTTGGTTCCCGAATGTCAACGACCGGCACCCACGATATATCGGACAACGTCCGATATATCGTGATTCCCGACAACGGGAACAGTCCGAGGAGACAAAAGGGAAGGGGACAGAAGCCAGGACGCCAGCGGCACCGGCCAAAGACCACATGCGGCCGACGACGGCCGTGGGGGTGACGGGCTGACGCGCCGGGCGGGAATCGCTCCGTCCCACACTCAATCCGGTCGATGGTAGACGTTGCACTTCGAAGCCCAAGAGGTGACCACCACAGCGGTAGGGAGCGTCGTATAATACAAATGTCACAGTTTGAAGACCGTCGAATCACCCATCTATTCGGGAAGTACAGACTATATCATGAATTGTATTCTTCTGACCCTAACTTTTGCCACCAAAAAATGTTTCAGATCCACACAACGAAGTGCACCCAATAACCTACCAAACACCCAATAACCTACCCACTGGTGTTTGCAGATTGCAAATATGTACTGTGATTCTGGAGATATAAGTCTTGTTTTAGGACACGAGAGGACCCCACAGACGGTTTCGAGAAATTCTGCGAGGGTGGCGTGTAAAATTGCATTTGTACTGATTGAGTTGGTGTGGAATGATCCATATATCAGCAGGTGCGGTGTGCAGGCACCGATGGGCATTGACACTCATACATTAGGCTAGTCGCTTTGAGTGGGGGTCGATATCGGGACAAATTGTTGACCGCTATTAGACTAAACACTGTAATTGTTTTCTTCAAAGTAGTAAATGACCAGCTGAATCTTATGAAAAATTGTTTACCAGCTTTAGCTGGCGTGCAATCTTATATGATGCCGAGCCGGGCTTTTTCGTCATGTTTGTACGAGTTAGAAAAACTTCTAACAATGAAGTAGTAAAGTGTTATTTGCTTTCTCTGGCATGGTTTTTACGTTTGCAATCCTGATGCCTTTGTGCTTAAGCAGCTTACGTGCTTAAGCAGCTCTCGTTGAATAAGATCGTCGACGCCGTATGATTGTTGTTCACGAGAGTTTGTTTCTCTTCTGAACGCCTGGTGAAATAGTCGCCATGTCGAGCAGTGTTTACATGTTCGGTAAACACTGGATTGGAATACGCTGTCTTTATACCTATCAGTGCACTATCACCATTCCGATATTTTCCACGGTCAGTGTGCTTCCGATATCCTGAAGTGACGGAAATGCTATTTAAGGTATCGTTTTTATTTGTTTATTGGGTGGTTTACGACGCACTTCATGCACGATCACGGCTCATGGCGCCTATTTAAGGTATGGATGGGGTATGTCGGGGGGGGGCGGTCAGGCGGTGGCGGCTCATTGGCCCGCCGCATACAGTCCAAGTGACGTGAGACGTAAGAGCCGCCCTGCGCCGTCTCACACCGACCGACACATTCACTGCACCAACACCGGAGATAATCGCAGCACTGCGTGACAGGCATCCGTCCCGGCCTTCCGACTCCACGAGGCCGAACGTGACCCCCTGCCGCCGACACCGTACAACCTCTCACAGTGGAATAAAAATGTGCGCACTCAGCCATCCTATCGCTGCCTCCAGGCTCTGCCCCTGGACTGGACGGTCTCCGAGCCGCCCACCTACGCGAACTATTGTCGCGGGAAACTGCGAAAGCTGGCAGAAGTTTGCTTGTCATTCTAACGGCGCTAACCAACGCCTCCTTCCACGGGCTCCTCCCGGACAACGCACTTCATGCCTGCATTAGTGCCAGGCTCATCTGTTTGGGAAAGAAGCCATCGGGAGCATTTACCGCCGCCTCGCCAGCCGCATAGCTGCACCGCACGTGGCGTCAGTCCTCGGCGATGAGCTGCGCCCAGTGCAACTCGGAGTTGGAACCAGACTCGGCTGCGAGGCCGCTGTCCACGCGGTGCGAGTCCCGTGCCGCGCCCGGGCCTCCTGGTGGACCATGAGACGGTGCGTGTAGCTGTGGCGCCACGTCTCGGCGCGCCAGTTTGTGAGCTGTGCCCCTATAGCACTGTCGCTGCGGACGGCCAATCGACACGTACGGTCATCATGCTCTCTAGTGCCGCTATAACGCTGGTCGCCTTCCGCGCCGTGCAAATCTCAACGACGCGGTGGCACGAGGCCTGAAGTGCGCCGGCATCCCCTTTGCCCTGGAACCTGTGGGTCTGGATCTTGGAAACGGGCGAAGACTAGATGGCCCCACGGTATTCCCCTACAGTGAGGGGAGGTGTCTGATTTGGGACGCTACACGCGTCGACACCTTCGCTGAGTCGGTGGTAATCGACCGCGCCATCGATCACGGAGCACCAGCCCGCCAGGCAGAAGCGAGGAAAGTCGTCAACGGAGACCGCTGTCCCAACCGGCCCAGTCTCTGGGGTCCCCCAGATACAGGTCGTCGGCGGACACGACCGCCACCAAGCCGACCTGTCGCGACGAGGGATGACAGTGAACTGACGCGTCAGTCTACCGGCCTCCAGTGTCGTCCCCGCTGGTCGAGTGGCGGCGCAGCTCCGCCTCACGCTCGGCTCGCCGGACCGTGCGGCACGCTCCAGACCGACTTCAGCGGCGATCGTGCTGCCCAGAAGCCGCCACCGTCCCACCGCGGCAATGGTGTGCTGTCGAGCGACTGTCGGCAGCCGACGGTCAGTGGCGGCTGTGCCACTGACCCTCCGCCGCCACCACCTCCGACTCTGGTGCGGCGTCTGCTGGCCGGCCGCGCCGAGACAACCTA
The DNA here is from genome assembly GCA_034440615.1 of Ashinkailepas kermadecensis. NCBI lineage: Eukaryota > Metazoa > Arthropoda > Thecostraca > Neolepadidae > Ashinkailepas > Ashinkailepas kermadecensis. The sequence continues at coordinate 68,138 of JAOTOM010001510.1, read as the reverse complement.
CACATGCTGCACGTGCGCCTCCGTGTCGCGACATCTGGACGGTATCACCGATCTGCACTTGGCCTTGCCCGACTCTCTGCCGCCTCAAGCTCGCACGAATCTCCAGGGTCTGACCTGCTGGAGCAGTATCTGGCGGCAGAGCGGCCGTTCGGCGAGAACCAGTACCACTGTGAGAAGTGCGCCGAGATGCGCGACGCCGACCAACAGCTGCAGCAGCTGCAGCTGCTGCAGCTGCAGCGGCCGCGCTACCTCGTCATCTCGCTGGTGCGCTTCTCCTCCGAACGCAGCACGGGCGCGCGCAAAGTGCTGACTCACGTGGCGCTGACGGAGCAGCTGTGGGTGCCGGTGCGCGGCGGGACAGCCGTCCAGTTTCGACTGTATGCTCCGGTGGTGCACTGCTGCGGCTCGCTGGACGCCGGCCACCACTACTGCGTGGCGCGGCCGTCCGACGCCATCGGCCCGGACGCCGCACAGTCCGTCCGTCTGTCTGGTGTCACCTCGATGACAACTACGTCACGCCGCTGGATGCTACCCACCTGGACGCCTGGGGCGGCGGTTGAGGTGGCGGCGGCAGCGCGAAAACCGACACGCCCTACATGCTCTTCCACCACAGGTGCGTCGGCGATGCCGCGCGCCCACCACAGTCGTGACAGTCGTGACACGAGCAGCTGCCGGTGCCGCTGCGGCTCGAGGTGTATAACGACAACGGGACGTACCGGCGGGGCGGCCGGCCGGCCGGTGCCGGCCGGACGGTCGGTGGGCCTCGAGACGGCGACGACCGGCCGCTTCCACCGACTGGCTGCGGAAGCGGCCAGAGCGCCTCCGCACCGAACCGAGTGTGCTGACGCGGCCGGGCCGCCGCCGGTCCAGCCGGCCGCGGACTGTGACTGATGTTGGTGCTTTTCTTAACATGAGTTTTCTTCTTGCCATAGTTCAGGTCAATTCAAAGTAGAATATCGGTTGGTATTAATACAGGTATGGATAAGGACATCTGGGAACTATATTGCATTATTCCGTGACGGCTTTATGGATAATCGAAGAACAAAGCTACGTTAAAGTTAGGATTTTAATATGCTTGCTTAGCTTTAACTAACTTACAATATCGAAGAATGTGTCATCGACATATGTGTGGGGCCTATTTTACATGCCACTGAGAGTAAGGAATTCAATGCTTGCGAAATAGCTCTCTGCAAACAGTATTCCCAATGGGGACCCATCGCAACCCCATCAACATATCGGCACAGTTCCCCTTGGGGACAGCGGAATGCTGTATATTTTTTTGCAAACCCAGAGGCGCACTCAAGGGAGAAGGGCGTGCCCGCCCCTCCACTAGGTTCTATGATGGTTTGCTCCCATCGTATCTGCGGTAAGTGGCGAATCGAAATCACTGAAATCACCGAAAACGCATTCTTAATTGCCATATTCACTCTAATCCCCCCCCCACCCACAGCCGCACAACTAAAATCCATGGGTCAAATCAGTTAAAATTTCAACTTTACACTAGATCAAACGAGAAATTCATCGCCTCCACTTCAGAAAAAATCCTGGTGTACGACAGTCGGCAAAGGTCATTGAGAGGCCTTCGGTGGAGCTTCATTTTTCGACACCCACAATATTGCCTGACAGTCCGCTATGCCTTGTGAGCTCGGCACCTTCACCAAAGCTACCCTGAATACATCCGTAGGTGGAGTGCTGGCTAGCACTGGCTTCTGTCTGTTTGGACAATTTCCCTAAGCTCTGGATTTAATTGCCAGCCGACAACGACCGGACGTTGGGAACGCGGCGGCCGGGCAGCCGTGTCCGAGCACCAGCAGCACACTGAAACCGGGACAATCACTGATCGGACGGCGGATTCAGCTCAGGCAACAAGTATTCTCATGCACCCTCATAGTGCAGACAACCCGGTGAGCGTGACAAAATATCAGCTCGATTAAAAAGTTACCTTAATCAGGCACATGGAGTTAATAACACCCCATAATCGTATTTGAGCACATCGCCTTTTACAGACCCAGTGTTCAATGGATGCAGTCACACGAGGCATCGCATCACTCACCTTGATGAGCTTACACTCGCGTGAGTCCTGAAACGCCGGATACATCTCCTGGTAGCGCGTCAGCGCGTTGTTGGTGTTGATGACATCAATGCAGAGGTGGCAGAGAAGAGCGCGGAAGAAATAGTCCTTGGCGCTGTATTTGAGCAGCGAGCTCTCCAGAGACGTTCCCGCCACCTGATGGAAAGGAGGGAGAGTCATGGTGACGGTCGGACGCGTCGCGGTCGCACATAGCGATGCATATCGTCTGTATGAGTTGTGCACAACACACAACCAGATATCAGGCAACGCAGTGCCCCAAGCCCTCACAAAGTGGCAACTAACACCAAATATGGTTCACCTCCTACCTCTCATTTTCAGCAATAATTTCTCACTCCATGCTCACCCACTACAGCTTCTTTTTCAGCTAAGCTTGAAATGCCAGTACGCCGCAAATGAATAAGTGCAACACCTCTAGCAATCAATTATTGTGCACTAGAAATCGCGATACAACGCACCGAGTAGCCCAATAGAGCTTTAAAAATGACCAAACAACCACCACATCAAAGTCTTGATACCGTGCATCACACTCGAGGATGGAACGCGTAACAAAGCTTGTCCCTGCTGGCTCCACATAAGCCATCCCCGGCTGTTGCCCTGTACCCCCACCCCCATCCCCCCGGTTCCATCATATCATGTCTTGGTGCCAAAATAGATGTGCGGGACTGCCTGGCTGGTGGAAATTGTGGCGTCTCAACGTTCCGATGCTATGTCATACGACTTAGTATGGTATTAGACATTCACGTTCTTTGATAAGCCAAGGGAAGGTGTACTAGATACTTTACTTCCAAGTACCAGAGAGTACAAAATTCAAACTTCAGTAAGCATGAACTAGTTATCTAATTGATAGTTATTTTTACATGACTTCAAACATGGTTTAAGAGATTACCTAGTAATTGTCATATCAGCTCATAATCTTCAGTTTTGAACTTGCTATAGCCCGACGTATGCATCGGATTATTATATGACCCGCTACTTTGGCAACTATTTCCCATGTAACAAGTACTAGTTAGGACCACAGACTTGTTTCAAAAGACGACACATTTTCCTAATAGTATCCACGCAATACATTGTTCGCTTCCGTCGATTAACTTTCCCGAATTCATAATGGGGCTAAAACATCCCAGAAAACCAAGTGTGAAGAAAACCTGCCAAGAGTCGTGAGAAAACATGCATCTTATCCAGCTTTAATGCAATGTCCCGTCAAACCGGATCTCGTCAGTTAGACCCAGGCCAAAACAATAAGATGTCTGTCTGTCTGCCTGTCTGTCTGTCTGTGTCTGTTTGTCTGCCTGTATCTGTTTGTCTGTCTGTTGTGTGTGTGTGCATGGGGTGTATGTGTGTACATGTGTGTTTGTCTGTGGGCGCACACACACACCGCGACAAATCCACAAGAATGTAACTAAAAATATTGAAAAGAGCAGCGGTGAGTCGAGCACACCACCACCCAACACAGATATACGAGTGTTCGCATTGTGTCCATCACACACGTACACGTGCCAGACGGCCGTACCTGGTCGTAGATGCCGATGGCCTTCTCGTAGTCTTGCATCTGTGCCGCGTACTGAGCAACCTTCAGCTGGCACTTGTTGGCCGATGACGTGGACTCTTCACCGCGGAAGTAGTCGGCTGCCTTTTCGTAGTGTTTGATGCACTTGTCCAGGTCGACCAGCTCCGACTCGTATACCTGCGGTAGAGGGGTGCCAATGTATAATTCCAAGTAGCAAGCGCTCCAGGACATTGCGATTTTTAGCCCAATTTTCGGTTCGTACAAAGTTGGCATGTGATGCTGGTCAATGATGGCTCCATGAGGGTTTCAGAAAGGCATACTTTGCCAGTATATCATTACTTGGGAAGCTGTCGCACACTCTAGATAACGGGCTTGCGAGTGCTCACAACATGGGAGAGATGGATTAGAGCCCAAGCGTCCACCCTAGTACGAAGCGGAGGTATATGCTGAATGGCGCGAGAACGCCGCAGGAATCTTCAACAGCATAGCCAGATCATGACCATGGCAGGTGCTATAATTCACCAGGAGGGTCAGTACAACGATATTGAACCATGAACGCTACACTGCCCATACTACGCTATTTTCAAATTTTGTGGACCTGACTACGACCCATCATTGAGATTAGTAGGATACCGGCAAACTTTTCGGGTTGCCTGCCAACTTGGGACAAATCAGCAGGAGTTATGCGGCGCTGCACGAAGCTGCTTGAGCTGTGGTGCTCACACTGAGCGTTGGACCAAATAACCTCAAAATCGCTCTCAGTCCAGATGCAACGGATTTGATTTTAATCCGGTTTTGATTGGCTGTTCCACAACCTTCCATTTGCTGGGACATCAGGCAACTCATAACATCACTTACATCGCATACAACATCACATAACTAAGAACACGACCCGGATGGGACGCCACAAACGCCAAACCGGTGGCTTCGAATCGGACATCACAAACGCCAAACCGGTGCCTTCCAATGGGACGCCACGAACGCCAAACCGGTGGCTTCGAATTAGACGCAACAAACGCCAAACCGGTGGCTTCGAATCAGGCGGCCGCTACTATGTCGCAGTTTCCTTGGCGCTTAAAACTTAACACGTCATGCGACAGAACCCCCAGTGTAAGACTTGGCCGATTTAGCAAGGTTTTTTTTCTTCAGAAGTGATAACAATTCCACCAAAACCACCTCACTTAGTCATTAGTTCTTAAATTATCTCGAGGCAAGTTCATTTTTTCGTTCACTGCGTCCAGAATTAGTTGCTTCAGTTCGTTCATGACACCTCCAGTCTATATACCATCCAAGTTTAGAGAGCTATTTCTAGTTCACTAACCTGAGATATAGTCTGAAAGTGTAACCTGAGATGATATTAACCTATCAAAGTACATAACGCAAGGAAACAAACGGAAAAACTAAACTGCCTGTGTCAGTGTGTCGATTTTGTCTTCAGATATCGAGAGCTGACACGTCCGTCACGTCCAGAATACGGGGATGCTTGTCATGGTGTGATGTCAGCTGCTCAGGAAAACATATTGGACATCGTACGCTGTAAGAAAAAAATATCGTGCTCTTTAACACGAGCACCGGACGAGGAGGCGGAACCCGCCCACCACCCCTACTAAAAATGTATATCAACGGACACGGATATTGCAATGAATCTTGCGATTTTGTTGCAATTTCATACGAGCATCACACACAAAAATAGTTTTGAAATCTTTTGGCGAACATAGCAACTTCGGGGGTGTAAAGTCCACCGACAGACCACTGGCCAGCCTCCACAAAAGCTTCGTAGCCGCGGCGGGGTGGCGCGTCGGCCGATCGATCGACTTCATCTGACCCCGAAGGCAGTGACCTAGAGTCGCAAAATGTATACTGCAGAGTGCACTACAGCCATAACCGCCCCACCCAAAAACACAAAATAAAAAATCTGCACTTCCAGCTTCAGTCGTTTCGAAATCTGACGGGTAGGGAATTCACCCTCTCCGGTTTGCATTATGCGAGAGGCACTACTTCTGTGCGCTTGTTGAGCAAGGTTTGTTCGCAACAACCCGATCTGCAATTCGAATTCAACGGCATAATTTTCGCCTTACCGTATATGGCTCAAGAGTCACCTCACTTCCGTGTCCCGATTTTACTTGGCCATGTACCAAATGGTGCGTTCCACGACAGATCGAACGAATATTTTATAATTTTACATTCACTAAATTTAGTATTTGGACTAAAATTTGTGTACGGGATAGTCGTATGCTCTGAACACGACTGAACAAGTTTTAGCCCGATCCGACTAACAGTGTCGGAGTTATAGCCTCCGGCAATATTTTGGGGTCATACAAGGTAATCTTTGGCGATAGATATCTCATCGATAATGAACAGGAAGTGTGACATATTATGCATCTTTGAGAATAAAAATGATAAAAACATATCCGTGATGAAATATCAATGCTTCTCACGTTTGACCTCGTGGCCCCATGACCTCGTGACCTTGTCACCCCTAGTGCATTGAAATTGATAAATTTGAGGGCATTAATAGAAACAGGCATGATTTGGCTGCCATGTAAAAAAGCGTGTTGCTTTTAAATATCCCATACGGGCGTCAGTCATCCATGGCTTTGTCTGATTTTGCGATTTTCGGAACGGACGGATTTGGAGCAAGTTTTCTCCCATTGGACAACTACCGGGGATAAACAATGAAATAAAAATAAGTGATATAAAAACGTTTGCTTTAAAACAAATATTCAAAACTTCTTGATGCAAGTCTAATGGTGTGCCTTAACAAACTTCACGTAGTTCAAGGTCACCCATTACCGATCATACATACCGATACATATTGATCATGTTCAACTTTGTTGGTGATCCATATGCTTATCTACGTATCACGACGCAATTTTACTTCGGAACATCTGGTGGTCTGGTAATCAAAACATCTGATCATGTTCAACCTTGCTGGTCTCAGAACAGGAAGTACACTTATGACTTCATTCTATATGTAGGTGTCCCCGAAAACATGAGCATATTCACAAGCTTCCTGTGGCTTCATTGTTCACGTTTTGGGCACTCCCTGCATATTGCACATTGTTGCACATTACTGCACCGCACTAAGCAGTGCAAGCTAGAATAACGACGGGATAAAACAACGAAACAAACGTCAGATGATGAAAACTTGTTTTCCAACCTACACATGTGTCGCTCTACAATGCAGCTCTTGCAGTTTCCTTAACAAGGGTTGAACATTTTATGATCACCAGTGTCGTAGCATATTTCCGTGTAACGGCGTAATTTGACTTCAGAACATCTGGTGTTTATTCGCAACACGCACTGGATGCCATCAAACATGACAACGATGCAGTCTGACCATATTCGACCATGCTAGCATCGCAACAAGAAGTACAATTATACGTTCTCTTCAGTACAGTACAGTACAATTTTATTTCTGGAATGCTTCAGTTGATCCTATTTCTTCTGAAGTATGTCATTTGCCACCCTTTCTGCTTCTTATTGACGAGATGCCCATCGTCAAACCAACCCATGTTGTTTGACCTAAAAATAATGCCGAAGGCTATAGGTCAAAAACCGCTGACCGAATTCGGCTGAAATTTGCTAGCCGTATTCAAAGCCAAAGAATACCTTGTGAACAAACTTTGGTCTCGATCAAAATTTATAGGGTGAAGTGCTGTTTATTGGGTGGTTCTCGACGCACTTTTTGCACGATCACGGCTAATGGCGCCTAGGGTGAAGTGCATTTGCCGATCTGTCGCGGAACACACCAACTAACCCTCTCGACCGGAAGCTTGATGCAATTACATGTATTGACTCGAGCACTACTCTGCCAGAACAGTCATCGCTCTACTCACAGAGTTATCGTGATCACAGTGACCAATGGCAAGTGGGGAGCTTGTCCTCCACAACTATACCCTTCCCCAGGGGTGGGCACGGGAGCACGGGGGCAATATACCCCCTCTTATGGAACGGTGGCGCCCTCTGCCCAGGAAAGGCGCCCCTTCAGGATGGCTCGAGTGCACCCCTCCCTGCTCAACGGATATTTCAGCCAAACATTTTTGGCTGAAAGATGCGTCAGCCCCATCCCCTGCTCAACGGCTTTTCTGCCGAAGGCACCCCTCTGAGCAAATTCCACTCCATGAAAATTCCTGGATCCGCCACTGCCTTCCTCCTACGGTGACACCCAGGTAAACAAGCATCGTCAGGATTGCTACGGAACGAAAGGCGGAACGCATACGCACCTCAGCGATTGTCTGGTGGTGTTTGGCCGCCACCGTGAAGCGTCCCATGTCGGTGAAGATATCGATGGCCTTCATCAAACAGTTCACCGCCTCTGCGGCAGAGGCATTCACACGCCGATCGTGCCACCTGTGGACACTCAGAAACTGTGGCCGGGTCATCCACCTGTGGCATCGCCTCCGGACCTTTTGACACGATTCTCATGGGAAGCCAACTTAGCAGATGATCGTCACACAGGCTGCATAGGATGGCACTCCAATTGTTGCGACCTACGCCGAAAACGTCACTCTGATCAATACCCGTCGTCTGCAGAAGTTCAGCAGAGGTGCTCTGCCGACAACTAGCTTCTCCCACTCCGGGAATATGGAAATTTGAGGCCGGGTAAAGTCGCGATTACGGTACTTTCGCACACTTTTCCTGACAGCAGGGAGGCTGTTGACTGGATTAGTGATTTGAACCGAGCCAGTGGGATAAAACCAGTGTTGCCAAATCGCCGAAGTGGCTGACAGTAAAAGAGCAGCTCGTCTCGTTTGCGTGGTTTCACCAATCGAACTCAAGTCGCTGACGACCTTGCCAGCCGTGCTGACCGCTGAGGTATGAAGCCGGCCGGTATGAAGCAATTACTTTTTCCTGTTTTAGTTCTTCTTGGGTTTGCGTCTCGAGAAGAGTGGGTAATGTTGGAATGGTAAATGGTAGGTTCTGCTTTGTTGAATGGCAGACAGTTCAACATTAGCGTAGGATGGCCTTTAACTGTATTATGTGTTTAACCTTAAGATGAGAACATCGTTACAGTGCTGATGTTTCCGTATTGTTCCTTCTTCAAGGGCAACATAAAGCAAACTTTAGATTTCGTTCGCTTTCTGTTGTCCTTGAAGAAGGTACAATACCGAAGCGTCGGGCATTGAACGATGTTCTCATCGTAAGGTTAAAAACTAATACAGTTAAAGGCCTTCCGATGCTAATTAGGTTCAGCTTTGATATCATCTGCGACTCTTATCATATATCATACCTGTTGTAGGTATTCTCGCTTTTTCTCCCATCCTGCCAATGTTATTGCGCCGAATATAGCTGGTTGATGTTGGCTTAGGAAGAGCATCGGTTCGAGCATGCTTGTCACAGGTGGAACTTTGCACACTTTTGATGTTGCCAATACAACACCAATGAGTCCTAAATTTAACATTAGGCATATGGTGATGCATGGAAAGAATGGATTGAAATTTCAGTTACGCAACGACAATAATTTTTGGCAGTCTCCATCTGTGATGATAGTTGTTTCTCCAATCAAATCATACCATGGGATATTGTTAATGAGAACTGGGTTGGAGACTGATAATTTTCCATAGCGATATTGATGTTTTGGTGGTTTCTGAGGTGAAAGGCATGGTTCTTGGTTGGTTCTTTGGGTTTGGAGCGCATCGACTGCATTGGTCATACAGCGACCACAATAATGCTAGATGGACAGCTTAAGAGGATTGGCGCCAACAGTAACACACGAATCTTCACAATAAAGGCAGATCGTTCCGAGCTTTTAGTGTTGCATGTCAGTGAGGCGTATATATCGCTCTGAAGTCGGCATCCGAAAGAAAGTAAAAAAGTTGTCCTGAAGCTACCATGCGCGAGTGGTCACCCAGGAGATCGCGGAGCGACAGCGACTGCATAACTCCAAAAAGACGTCTTCGATCATCGGCGAGCAGAGGGCATGACATCAGAACGTGACGTACTGACAGCGGTGCATGACATCGAGGACAGCTTGGCCTGTGCTCCCCAGAGCAGATGATGGTGTGTTGGGTGGGTGTGTCCCAGCCGAAGGTGGCGGAGCACGACCTCGTCCCGCCTCGTCCTACGATAGGATGAGGGCCACTCTCCAAGACATGGTTTGATCGCTCGTAATTTGTTGTCTTGCAGCGTGGCCCAACTATACTGCCATTTTCTTTTTATGACAAAGGCTGCGATAGAGCGGTGATATTCTCTCGTGGGGTGATGGAATGTGCTTAAGCCTGTCGTTATGTATTTGGTCGGGACCTTCATAAACGCTTCCAAGGGTTCCAATAGCAGAACGCAAATCATCCATGGTGAATGGTTCGTTATAGCATAGCCTCTCAGGAATGGAAAAGTGCAACGACTTTCTCTCACAGTCGGCCTTGCGGCGAGCGAACACATCATTTCCACTGTTGCACCGACGTCGACTGGATATTGTGCGGGCCATCTCATTGGCCACATCGACTGGGTGGGTGACGTCACGTCCACCAACCAGTATTGCTGGCAGAGGAGCAGTACAAGTTCATAGGAAATCAACAGTGATTAAATGCAGGACTTCTTGCCAATGACACAGTGTGTTGGTGTGATTGGTTCAGCACCACAAGGTACAGATGACTGCAAACTGTGCGTGAAGCTTGCATTGTTAGCTGATGTACTTTTTTCCTGTGATCAAGCATCAGTAGGCATACCTAGGCTTAGTGCAGTCAAACACACATCTGAAAAGTATGCTCCTTGAATACATACACAAGACTTTCTATTCCTTAGTCATGATAAAATGCTTGAACCTCATTTATGCCTACCAGACATTATACATTCCATGATTGCATGAACTCAAGGATTATACTTTCCAAATCCAAAACTGAGGAGTGAAAATCCAACCTTGCTCATGGATTAATAAAATAGAATGCCAATGGACAGCGCTAGTTCTTCTCATCCCAGGGCGCCCGATAAGCCTGAGTCATGTTGTCTATGTTATCACAGGTAGTGGCACAGTTCTCACAAAATACTGGGAATGTTAAAATACTACAAATACTGAAGCCCCAACTCACTGCTTAATAATGGACAAAGTGGCTTGAAATAGCACCAAACAGCCCTCAGAATCCCTCGGGTTCAGACAGTTGCTCAATTAGTGTCAAAGGCACGGACGACCTTTCATGAAATATTTGGGGGTGCCAAAGGAGAGCTGGAGGGGGGGGAGGGGTCTTCCAGCACTGGGAGGTAAACTTCACAGGGTTCCATGTTGAATGCAAAATACACCAGGGTATTGATGACCAAGCATTGATGGGATAATTACCCACCAACAAAAAAATTATCAATCCGCACCCCGGACCAATGGGTCCATGTTCAAATCAGGTGTCAAGTGAGGCCATTTTAGGTCACATGAATTGAAACCTGTTTATCGTGTACTTTTAGCGGAGCACCAGATAACATGATTCAAAATCGCTTTGGAACGATTTTCCGGTGTCTAATGGGCGTCATTCGAAGGGCTATGAATAACCAGACACCAACAAAATTAATAGCAATGAGTTGATCCGAGCTGATCTTTTCTTGTTACGCTACGATCCCATTTAATACGGTGCACATTGGAGAGTGCTGCCACTGCACAGGTGTCAGGAAAGCAGCTCAGTCGGGGACAAACATCCTGGTAACAAAGCAGAACTATTGACGTAACGTGACATCACGTTTTTCTCGACGTAATCTTGTCAATCCGACGGCTACCGAAGATTTGTTTTAGCTGAAGCACGGGATTTGGATCGCGAAAATCTGTGGGATGTTTACACCAACCTCCGGTTAACGTAGAACAAAAACAATGCTAGTATTCTTTGGGACAGTTTGAAGGATCCTTCTGGGAGTCATGTCACTTGGTTAGGACCGCGCATGACACTCATGAGGTCACAGTCGCATAAGTGGGTTACTCGCGCGGGCTGGCGAACCATGCAACTATATACGAATATTGCCCATGACGCAATACAGGCAGCCATAACTGGGTAACATTTTCCACGAGCTATGCATTTTGTCAACTGAGCATTTTGGAAACAAGCTAAACGGCTATAGACAATGCAACAGGGTGGGAAAGCAAGTGTCTTCTAGATTTGTCAAAAAGAATAAAGCACCAGGTAAGGATACACTTAACATCATATAGTCATGACGGCCAAGCTGAGTATTATGAGGACAAGCTAACCGACTACAGACAATGAAATAGGGTAGGAAAGCACGTTTTTTTAAAGATTTGTCAAGAACAATAAAGCACCAGGTAAGGAAATGATTCGCATCATATAGTCATGTTGGACAAACATGTACACAGAAATCCACAAATCATCCACAATTAATTTAAAACGAGCATTCCTTGATAGAAAATGAAAACAAATCATGTTACCGACTGCACAAATAATAGTACAGCTATTTGCATTCGTTGCTAAATTCTGCGCTTGCTGTGCCAAGGAAAGCTAAAAGCGCAAATATCTTGGATAATTTGTTGTATGTCGATTTGTAGTAGGAAATGTCTCCTGGAATTAGTGCCGGCATATATTCGGCAACTACCTCTTGACGGTGCGATGCATGTGCATCCGCATGCGCGATACCTGAAGCAGTTGGATACGTAATTCCTCCTTGATAGTTCAAAACGGTCCTAGGGATTGATGTAGGAACCAGTTTGACGTCAGTAAAACAGCAACGTTGAAGTCGCCTTTCCATCCTACCTCACGAAGCTCATGTTAAAGAGTTAGTCAAATCAGTTCGGTTCAGTGAATATAAAAAAACGTCCAAGTTAATCCTTCCCTAAGCTGATTGTGTTGGTAAGGTACTTTCCATATGGGCTGTTAGACCCATGGTATCACGTGAAAATAGACATACATATGCAATATTTAACCTAAGTCTCGAAAAAGGCCTATATGCAAAATAAAAAAGAGTTTTTGGAATCATTGATTTTAAGAGCAATTTTTTTTTTTTGGGGGGGGGAATTCCAGGCCGTGGAGCATACTTTGTCCTCTGTTTCTGATATCAAGAGATCACCTCGGTACTCTCCCCGTCAGCTTCGAGCATGGCTATTAAACAGCAATGAGTCCGCAGTCGCCTTCAAACAACTCAGTGTGTCTTCTAGTGTGAGTAGATAGTTTCCCGGAGATGATAATGTTCTGGGCGACAAACATCTAGAGGACAAAGCTGTGCTTCCAATCGTAGTCTCAACTCACCACTTGGATCCGACTTCTTGTAGCAATTTCCAGCATCGACAAAGTTGGTTGCAGCGTCGTGTCGGTTCTGGTTTTTAAGGCTGAGGTTCGCCACTTCGCAGAACGCGTTACCGGCGGCACTCCACTTCTTCGCCATCTTGAACATGTTGGCGGCGCGATGGTACATTTCTGCCGCCTCCTCCACCTTGGAGCCACCGCTGTATAGAGCACACAGTGAGAGTGTGACACATGGCGGCCAGGACTTAATAGACACGACATCGGTGTCGAGGACGGCTGCACTTCACCCTGCGTCAGATAGGAGTCATTTTTATAATTGTGTAAGCATACAAAAACAAAGCATACATCATGACTATGGAGTAGTGCTTTTGGAAGTGAGGGTGGGAGTGAATTGGGTTCATGGCGAAGTGTTTTTTTTTTGTGTGTGACGCCTTTTAAAATATAGCCAATTCAGCAACATATGTATTTCAGGTGTTGCTGGTATGATGTCCTTCCAGAATCAGGACATATTGACTGAACTCTTAGGTTTCTGGGAAATTGCTAGACACGAGTAAACCTCTAAGTCACGGTCCCTCCCCCGCCCCCACCCCCGAGACGGGGTGTGGTGATATGACCGGAAAGACCGGAAGGGTTAAAGTTGCGAATTTGCATTGTGACTCGCCAAGTCATTAGCCGAGTACACGGACAAGGGGCCGTCGAAGGCGACGGCCGTCACAACTGTTACTTTAGCTGATGATTCATCGGCCTCTTCTTCGATGAGGTGATCCCTCCAGCGGAGAAGAGGAAGATGGTGAAGGCCCTGCACGAAGACGAAGGTGCTACGACCCCCGGGGCGGTTCAGCCTCGCCAGCCACGATCAACAAGAAGAGCATCGCCAACTTTGTCACCCATACTTCCCGCTCCTCGAAATGGACGCCTCCTTCCTCGCCGTGGACCCGAGCGAGTGGGCAGAACACCCGGCATTCGCAGCCGCCGCTCGCCGAGCCCGCGGGCGTCGAGCCGTCAACGACCTCGACGAACGGTGTGGCGCCCTCACACAGGACTGCAACCTCGCCCTCACCAACAACGAGGACCGGAGGCAATTCCTGCTCCAGGTGGTGGAGGACCACCGCCGCAGCTTCCCCGACGCTCGCAACTCCACAGTGACCGCCGTACTAGGCGTGAATGAGTGGGTGTCCATGAGACCTCTACCTTATGAGTGGCTAATAGTTGAGAAGAGTGGGAAATATGTAAAAATATATAATGCAATATATTTTAGAGTAGTCTAGGAGATATTTTGAGCTGGAAAGTATCGCAGCTAGAACAGGAAGATAAATAGTGCACCGAAGCGAGCACCGCATTCTTTTGTATAATACACGATCCATAGTATAATGCACAAAGTCCATTGTGTGATATCTCAAAAGTAATATTTTGTTTAAAAAAAACAAGCAAACTCTGTGTTCTTATGCCCAACGTCACAATTTTTCGGGCCGTCCCAATACAAATTCGCAATTTTCAATTTTACCCCCTTGCTAAGTGCCACCCTAGGTTCCATGCCTGTACACAATATTACAAGTGGGGTTATGCATAGGCTAAGTACAATTATTTCATACCTTACTTGCTTATATTTCACACTCCTAATAATGATTCCTAGCATTTAAATTGCCTGGTTCCTGACTGAGTTACATTGCTATTCTGCTCTAAGATCACTTGACACACACTTACACACTTGCATGCGTAAATATTTACCCTCTTCAATGACATTCAGTTCACTATTTCCAGTGCATATGTAAATGTTCCACATCCAGGTCCCAGATGCATAACCTGATGTTTATCATAGTTGAAAGGCACTTTCCAATGTCAGTCCACGTTTTTATGTTCTCAAAGTCTAGCTGAATATTGCTAGATTAGCTATGCCACCCATTCCTACCAGTTTGAAGTCATCAGCAAATTTAAACAGCATATCCATCACCCTTACCTCAATATTGTTCACAAATATTATCAGAGAAGCAGTCCTAGAATGGAGTTTTGTGACACTTCACCCAGAACATCCTTGCATTCAGAGTTGCATCGACCTAACACTTTCCTATGTCTCCTTCTTCTTAACCATGCTTCAATCCAGCCAATAACTTTTCCATCAATACTGTGACGCTCCAGCTGTTGAATTAGATGTTAGTGTAGAACTTGTTGAATTAGATGCTTGCCATAACAGCTTACATTTTATCACTTCTCACAGTTTATATGCCTGACATGGCACCAACATTGAACCTGACAATAACTCTTCCCACTGAATTTCATTCCGGGAGATCCTGAACATATAATTGCCTTGACAAAATTTAGAATCAGTCTCCTATGGTTCCTTCCACTTTGATCAATCAGGATAAACATACTCTATGATTACTTTCTCATAGGGACTTTACATCCTGTACATAATTTTGCTCATTTGTAAGTACTCTCTATTTTTTTTTGGTTTCCCCTTGCACGTTCATATATCACTTGAAGAAAAACCTCAAAACATGCCATGAAACCACACCCTGATTCTGCCAGACCTCTAGTTTTGACTCTCAACCACATGTTGAAGTCCCACAACATAGCTCTACCATACACTTTCCTACTGATCTCTTCCTGCATCAACCCATCAGCTTTTTTAAAGTTCTTATCTGGTGGCCTATGGTATGCTCCAATCCGTAACATTGTTAATCATCGTTCATCGTTCAAAGACAATTTTTGAATTCTTGGTATTATTTTTGCAATGCCATGTTTATGACATGACTAACATGAGAACACTCATTTCCTCTGCGAATGCTTACTTTTCAGTTTGCAGGAAAAATAAGAAGAAAAGAATGCATATGAATGACTTGACTCATGAATACCTTAAAGCACAATACCACTGATCATTGCAATGTTATTCATCTGGAGTCTGGAGGTGAAGAATGTTGATATATACAATGGGAGATAGTGAATTGGATGTCAATGAAGGGGAAAGAGACTAAGGTTTAAGTGACTTTGGTCTAAATGTATTAGTTTTAAATGACCTTAAAACAGAAAAACAATATACCTCAGCAAGGAACAGGGCAATCAGAGTGCTAGAAATCATTAATATAATGGTGAAGTAGAAGGGCAAGGAAGTTATGAATTTAAAAAAAACTGTACTTAGCCTATGTGCAACTCCACCTGGAACATTGCGTACATGCATGGGTTCCCTACTCAGAATGAAACATAGGTATGCAGAAAGAGTGCAGCACAAAGCTACTAGGTTTATCAGTGGACTAGGTAACACAGAATATGGAAAAAGGCTTATGGCATTGGACATCTACTAACGCAAGCATGGGAGACTAAGGGTGATATGATTCAAATGTTTAAAACAATTAAAGGGTCAGGTAATGTCAATCTGAGCGATGCTCTTCTATTTAGAGTATCATATAGTGTCAGCATTCAAATAATGGTTTTTCGTTAGGTGTGAGATGTCAAAACGAGCACAGTAGGATGTCGACATTTGTCACGAGATTAGTATCATTTAAAATGTCTTTAATGTCTTTAAGACTCAAATTTTAGCTAATGACATACTTATGATTGTACCTTTATCATTTGTTTTGATATTCATAATTTAGGAAGAGCTATGTTCTGGATAACGATAAAAATACCTATCCTATCAGCTGGAATTGTATACCATATCACATTATGGTTAATCCCTTTACCTGTAATTGCATTGCTGAATGTTCGTGTATCACCATCCCTTATCGAGAGGATCAGTATGATACTTATGAACGAGATACTGTTAGAAAGGATATACAAAGGTGAAATTGCATTGCTTATGAAGATTCATAAGCCATGTATCGTGAAGTAGGATGTTGATAATTCCTGGAGAAGGATGTTGATTGAATGATCAGAAAGTGGTATATTCCACCCTATCTCAATAATAATTTATCACTGTATAGTGATCATCAATTCAGGTTTGACAAGTCAAGGTACAGGACAGTTAAATGCTAACAAGTTTTCAGTGAAAACTGTGGGTGATAAATGAAGTAAGCTGCCTACTGATGTAGTGGGGAGTTCCTTATTGAATGCATTTAACAATGGGGTAGACACATTTTGTATGGTAGATAATCATATGTTTGAGATGTAATTTGTACAGGAACAAAATCATTGATGGTGGGTGAGATGATATTTATACTAGTTGGGTGCACTGTGCAACCCCTTTAAGTAGGCATTTCAAAGGAAGATTTGATAGTTATTGATGGTGCATAGTGTGGAGGAGTGCATCATGCAATACCAAGTGAACAGTTGATTGATTATTTGGGCTTAAGGGTGCACAGACTACAAGGTCATTTAGTGCCCACAAGTGAGCAGTGCTAGATAAGTTGGGACTATTGCAGTTTAAGGTAACCACAAAATAGTCTTATGCATACTTCACCTCTGGGAAGCAAACAAAGGAGTTAGGTTTAGTAGGATTATGTTATGTTAGGCTTTTGTTTCAGGTTTGAAATATATCCTTTTTTAAATTGTTCAAAAGAAAATGGATTGTTTTTTTTAATGTGTCAGGCTAGGGTGGGTTAAGATTGTTTAATTATAAAACTATCTAAAACACTTCTTTTTAATTATTCTTATAGCAGATTTTCTTGAATAGAAGGTTTGACTAGGTTAGGTTATGTTGCATTTCTATTCTTTTCAACATTATTTTTTGGGCCATATTTCCCAACTCCAAGCCCCTTTCTGGTGGTATTTCACCTGTAATATGGTATTGATTGGGAAGCGTTGGTGTGCATTTTCTCATCCAATAGTACATCTCTCTGATAGGCTTAACTAAGATGGACCTATGTGACTCTCATTATCACTGCTATTGCATTAGCCTGATCACTTTATGATTGACTTCAACCTGAATTGTTCATATCACAAAAAGTGTTCATTCCCCATATAAATGAATATCAAATTTCTTAAAATCACAAGAATACACCAGAAAGCATACTTATTTATTACAATTGGACTAGATGATTCTCAGGCATATTATAACTGGTAAATTTGCAGTTCAAGGTAATTTCTGATTTCTTGGAATTTCTTTTTCTAATGCAACATTCATGAATGCTCATGATGTGACCACTCATTTCCTCTGCAAATGCATGCTTTTCAGTTGGGAGGCCAAAATAACACTGAAAAGGGGGCTTGGAGTTCAGTAATATTGCTAAAAAAGTAATGTTAAAAAAAAAGAAAAAAAAGATGCAACATAACAACATAACCTAACCTAGCCCAGCCAAACCTTCCTTGCAAGAAAGCAAATTTTTTTTTAATGGAAAATCTTCAAACATGTTTTTTCTTAAAACCTTTCAAATTATGAAAACCTAACATAACCAAACCAAACCTAAGCTAGCCTGATCTGCTTTTCAAGAAAAAAAAACCTCATTTTGGGGATTTCTTTTCCCAATTTTTGATTATTTTATATAACTGACAACAAAAGCATAGCCTAACCTAGCCTAACTTAACCAAATCTAGCCACTTTGTATGCTTTATGGAGGTGAAATGTGTGCAAAACCTGCCTTGTGGTTATCTTAAACTGCAATAATACCTAGATAGGTAAATGTAAGTCAGCAATAAACATCAAATAATGAAGAAATTGAGGAAAAAATGAATAAATACAAAAACATTGCTGCATACACTTGTGTGCATAACAAACCAGCTCACACTACTGCACACTGACAAAATCTGATTGCCATACTGTGCAGACTGGCATTGCACCTACCTACCTACCTACCTACTAGGTAGGTAGGCATTCTATCAGACATATTTAATGTATGCAGGTTATCAGCATGAGCTAATGATGCAAGAATGTCTACTATACAAAGGAACAGTACCAGAATACCTACTTAGGTACTGTCATGACATCCAGAGCATATGTAGGTAGCGGAACAGGGGCGTTTCTGGACACTTAAGACATCATGCAACAACTAGCTCTACTGCTGCTTCTGTATGGCCAAACCAGTAATGGCACTGTTTACTGAACACAAAAATGAACAAGCTATCCATATTCAAGCAGTTCCTTTCAATGAAAATCCTCCAACCACTTGCAAAGAACAACTTTAAAACAGATAATTATTTTGTAGTGATGACCCACATTCTGAACATGAGAACGTGGTTATGCACGATTACTTCACTGTAGCTGTTGTGGTACAAGTTATTGGTAGCCACTAAAAAAACTGGTGTAATTGCCAAAAATTGGAAGCCACTTCCTGGCAGTCTTCTTAAGCCAACTGCTCTCAGAAGCCTAAAAATGGTACCCATGGACTTCACTAGCTCTGTACCAGGGTGGGAATTAAGGCACTTCTTAAGAGATTTTATCTCTGAAAACATTTTTGCACTCCGGGTTCATACTGGATAGGATGGGCTTCACATGTACTCCGACACAAATGTGGGAACAAAGATATCAATAAAAACAAACACAGAACGACACCCAAAAAAACGCTGGATATTCCACTTACGGTCACCACTCAAACTAATCACTTTTTGTAGCAGTCAGCAGCCAGACCACAGCTTCACACACTCCGTCAATCTCGTCTTCACACACTCTCTGGGTTAACAGTGTCATACTGTAAACACAAGACCTTGACGGATCCTTTGCTTTGGCCACATCCAACTGTGGCGTGTGCGGTAGCGGAGTTGCATTCGTATTACGTGGGAAATTGGCTGCGTAGGTAAGTATGCGCTCTGAGCTGAGGGTGAAGTGCGAAGTATTTTTGTTTGTTTTTTATATGGCTAGCCTTGTACTGAGACCAACAGTGAAAGGAAAACGCATTTCTCCTGAGTTATAAGAAACGAAACTGCTGATTATTATGAGTCACTGCCGGGCGGTGCCATGCATTGTTCACTTATTTGTTCGCATGTTTTGGCATTTGATTTGACCAAAAATGAGAATGATGTTACTTATGCATATTATGTAGGTACTGATTTAGGTTTTTCCGGTCGGTTACTGGTAAACAAATTCCATGCATAAAAAAATAATGTCCATGAAAATGTACTCCGGAAGAAAACGGTATGCACTCCGACTCCCAACCCGAAAAATAAATTTCCTACTCTGCTCTGTACACAAAGAATTGGTAGAACTATGTGATCAGACCTTCATATTTTGGTAGAGAAAGGTCAATCATTCATGAATATCACCATCTTTCTGTTATTTATGTGCTGAACAAACATGACACGTGAGACATCCAAAGGTAGGTGTTTGGGAAACAGAACATGTTCAGACACCCCCCCCCCCCCTTCCCGTAGGTACCTGGTCCACATAATATAATCTCAATCTTACCTAAATAGTGAGCCGAAGAATCCTTTGGAAGAATTCAACTTCTTCTCTGCTTCCTGCATCAGCTGTATAGCTTTTTGTTCATCACCCATGTTTTTGCTGATAAGTACTATATATAGGTAGATAGGTAGGTCCTGTTCTTAATTCTTAACAACTGCGTAATAAAATAACGGCTGTAAGAGTAGTGCTCAGGCTATGCATCTGGCACACCAATATTCATAAAGTGGCTAGTTGTTCTTCAAGGCCAGAAGTGAATACTGGTCGTACTCATGAGATTACTCTTAAGAAATTTGCGCGAGTTACTATCGTTACATCACGCATTTCGCCCACTTCCCGAGGAATTCCCAATCCGTCTTAGCGCTCTGATTCACACAACGGTAGAGCTCTTGGTTATCTTGGGTAGAACTGGGTAGAATGAGGTAGAAAGTTTATGATGACGGCTACGTATTCATATTCGCATTCAAAATAGTATTAGTTTTTTTTGCGTACCCTCATAATCGGATGGAGCTTTCACAGCACATAGACAAAATCTTCCCGAACAAATTTCTAGAGCCGTTCGGCAGCACACCGAACCGTTTGATCTCCAGAGGGCACCAATTCAGGGGTGCTGTTTTATATACTTTTGAGGGGGAAATTTCCCCCTCAATGTTGGCTTTGCCCCTCCCCAAAAATTAACTTTTAACATGGGACCTCATGGAGTGTGCCCAAATCGATTTTGGCTGCACATTCATGTATTTACCCCTCATGCCCACGTTCATGTATTTCCGCCCTCCCCAATAATTTTCATAAATCGACACCCGTGGACCAAGGTGACCATTGAAGTGTGCCGGGAAATTTTTGGGCACCTCATACATTTTCGTTTTCATACATATTGCAAGTTTCTGAACGGTAAGTGATTAAATGCATTCCAAGGAAGCAGCACATTGCGAATAATATGGGATCAAGGTCATTCATTGATCCTTAGGAGTACCGCGTGATGTTAGATTGTTACATACGAAAATTGTTTTGCGTGACCTGAGGTTAGTGGATGACATTATCCCCACATTTTTGGCAATGTGCTGCATCGTTGAAATGCATTGAATTGCTGATCGTTGAGCAACTTGCAATCTGTATGAAAACGAAAAAGTTATGGGGTTCCCAAGATTTGCCCGGCATAATTCAAGGTTCGACTTGGTGACCTCTGAAAGTTAAACGGTGTGATGTGTCGCCGAATCGCTCCGGGAATGTGTTCGGGAAGATATTGGCTATGTGCCGTGCGACTTTCATCCCATCCTGAGAACCGCCAAATATCGAACCAGTCGCTACACTCCCCGACGGCATGTGGGGGGGGGGAGGGTGATATTTAAGCGTTTCGGATCATAAAGGTCATGTGCGCCGCCTTTAAAGCGAGTACGTTGCATGCCTGTCTTCAAAGCGACTGTTTGCAAGCAAAGCGTAGGCAAGTGTATATTTACGTTGAGAGAGTTTTACGTTATAGCGTGTGTGATGTTTTTAGGTACTGAAGGTGGGGCTGGGTTGGGACATCTTCCTGATGTCGAAATGGTTTTAGTTTTACTTTGCTCCTCAAGGGTCACCACAGCGTCTGGTTGCTCATATTTCCTTTAAATTCGCACAAAGGTAGTCCTCGATGCGCCGATTACTAGGCGTATCAGAGCGAATTGGTTGTGCTCATAAACTCCTTGGTTATTCGAGGTCAGTGGTCACCGTCACCGAATGTCAGATGTCATCGAATTCCAACTACTCAGTCTTGTCTAAAAACTTTACACGCAAATAATTATCGACTTGCTGATCATGAACGCGTAGAAAGGTGGCGCCATGGTCCCACCCGTTGCCATGGTGACCAGGGGCGGATCCAGGGATTGTTATAGGGAGTCACATGTCCTGGGGGACACCACTGCGAAAGTACATGGAGGGGCGTTTTTGCCTTCCGAGGGGCGCCTCTGGCCGAAAAATTCAAGTGGGAGCCTTCCCGGAGGGGCGCCTTTTCTTCTCAGAGGGGTGCTTCTGGCTGGCAAAAAAAATAGAGGGGGAGTGCACTCGAGCCTTCCCAGAGGGACGTCTTTTCCCGGCCAGGGGACGCTTTCCATGGGGGCACACCCTAGTGAAGAAACAAAATCACATGGGATTGACCCATCAAATTGCATGGGATTGTCCTTGTCAGGATATGAAACATTCCCCGTGAGACAATCGCGTGCGAATCCCATGCGGTTCCCTATGGGAATCCTCCATGGGATTCATACACAGTCCCCGAGGGATATTATACTATTCCCAGCGTGAATCCTCCATGGATTCCCACTGGGAGATCCCAGTGGGGAAGCCCAGACCCCGGTGGGATTTATGAACCAGCATAAACCCTACTGGTCTTCCCAGAGCATGTCCATGCAAACAGGATGAAACGACGTACGACACACATATTTTGAAAGACAAACGAACGATATTTGACGTATATTCATAAAGCGTTTTCGCAAGGTCAGCCAACACGTATCTTAGCCACTCCCGGTGCTCCCACGGCAGGGTCGACCATTTGGTGACAATCGAAAAGCGGCGCTGGCGCATGTCTCATTCATGGAGTTTACTCCTTACTTTTCAGTTGGGAAGCAAAATAATAGCAAACAGTAGGGCTTCAAGTTGGGTAATATATAATGAAGAATAAAGCTAAGTTTCAGAAAACAAGTTAACTACAAACTGTTTAGAGCTAGTCTTGCTTAAAAAGACATAAAAGACTTAAAAAGAATAAAATGACTAAAAAAGCTCTCTTTAGAGCTAGTCTTGCTAGTCTCTTGCTAAAAAATAAAATTAAAAGGGTATTATTGCTGTTTAAGGTATCTACAAGATACGTGTTGCACACATTTTACCTCCATGAGGCAAGCAAAAAGTTAGGTTTGGTTAGATTAGGTTCGGTTAAACTTTTTTCCAATAGACCAGACATTGCATTTCAGAAAAAAATGCACCAACACGTCTCTGAACACCATGAAGATGATGGAACCATTCGCCATTCACCAACCATTCTTGTTAGAAATGCACCCATTTTTTATTTTCTTCAGGATTTTTATTTCTCTTTTTATTTTAAAAAAGTGCTTTTTTGTTGATTAAAACGAACATTTCATCAACTTGCGTGTTAGGATATCGCAAATAAAAACGTTGGAAAGTTGTGATATTTTTCATTTAAAAAAGGAACTTGTTTTTCTCCAAAAGCAGTGTGCGGTAGGTTAGTTTAGGTTACGCTGGGCCTTTTCTTAAGTTGGGAAATTTAAAGAAAACAAATTGTTCGAAATTGGTCAAATTGTTTTTAAAAAATATATTTTTGCTTCATTAGAGGGGAGCTTAGGCTAGGATAAGCTAGGCTATATTACATTTTAATTTTTGAAACATTACATTTTATTATTCTAGTGCTATTTTACTCACAAACTAAAAAGTAAGCATTTGCACAGAAAATGAGTGGTCCCATCATCTTAGTCACTTGCATAAGTATTGCATTGGAAGGATAACTTCCAAGAATTCATAGAACTTCTTGAGTCACAACTTTACCAGCAAAGCATGTGATTCATTCATCCCGTGAACAACCTAAACGATAATAGCATTGGTGTTAAAACCACATGTTGTACAAAAAGTGCGAACCGTGCCCTGGCCTACCGAGACGTAGGCATCCACCAGCGTAGGTTTCCGAAAATGATATATAATTGCTTTTTTTCTTGGGCGGGGGGGGGGGGGGCACAATACACGAAGGTAACGGGAGGGCTAAAACGGATTGGGGGCATACCTTATAGTATGCCATGTTAAAGGTTGAAATTATTGGAGTGGGTGACAGCCAACATTGGGGGGGGGGGGGCAAGTGCCCTCCAAAAAACGTACAATGCTACACCCATGTAGGTAGGAGTATTATTGCAGTTTAAATTAACCATGAGACAAGTTTTACACCCAGTTTACCTTCATGAAGTATACAAAGGGATTAAGTTTTTTAGATTAGGTTAGGCTCTTTTCTAAGTTAGAAAACAATTATCAAACAATGTTGTTTTTCGTCTTCTTTTTCTGATATTTGTAGTATAAAAAAATTAGAACTTATTTTTCTTCAAAAGCATTTTGAGGTAGTTTAGGTTAGGTTAAGCCAGGTTTTTTTGTATTTTGTTTCCTTCAAAAACAGCTCAGGCTAGGTTAGGTTTAGTTAGTTTAGTTTAGGGGTTTTTAATTTGATTTTTTTCTAAGGAAAAAATGTTCAGAAATTTCCCATGACAAAAATGTTTCCTTGCATGGAAGGCTAAGCTAGGTTAGGTTATGTTATGTTGCATATTTCCTTATTTTGAACATTACTTCGAATGCTATATTGCCCAACCCCAAGCCCCTTCCTGCGTGATATTTTGCCTCCCAGCTGAAAAGTATGCATTTGCAGAGGGAATGAGTGGTTACATCACAATCATGTTAGGCACATTCACAAACATTGCATTAGAAAAATAAATTTCAAGAAATCGAAAATTACCTTGAGCTAGAAACTTCCCAAGGTACATATCTACCAATCACAACCATGATCAGCTCCTCAAGTCATCAGTTCCAGCTAGTTCCAGTACCATTCCATTTAGACATCAACTACCGAACCAAGTGATGGCAGCACTACTGATATCCTGCAATCTGTCGCTATAAGCCTATCACATGACGCCACGTCAGTTTCTCACAATGTTGTGTACTTAATGATTGTCCACTTGCCATTAGTTCAAATGCAACCTTCTAATAGGCAGGTAGTATGGTCCACCACTTTCTCCCGTGTCCGTGAATCCAATATCACTGACTACCGTGTTGTAATGTTCGTAAGATAGAAGGCCAGCCCGTGCGAACCCGACACAAAAAGAGTCCAACAGGCCGGCCGGCGCCAAACTGCCAATCAACCAGTGATAATCGAAGTAGCGTCTGCTGATTGGTCCTCCATTGTGAGGATCGTCAATGTCGTTCGAGGTTCGAGCCACTGTTCTGGCTGTTTCAGAACCACGTATATTATCTGATATATTTAGTGTCTGTATGGCTGATTAACCTCTTAATTAAGTATTCGTTGGTCTTGGTGCAAGTCGCTATACCGCACTTGAAATCTCTTAGACCAGTCTCTGGTCAGGTTAGGGACGGTTGCCTGAAAAGGGGAAGCCTCCTGGATGCCTGAGGGATCGGGCGCCTACAAGTCGGGACGGCCGGTTCCCGTACGCTATACGAGACTGCCCCAATTCTACAATATGATTGTTCTGTTTTTTTCCATTGGATTCTGTCTATTTCAATGGGATTTGGTTTTCCTCATGGGACAATCCAGGTTTCTCTCCATGAGACATATGGGATCCCATATGTTCCATGGAGAATATATGCCAATCCCAAGACATTTTTCTTCTTCACTAGGGCATGTCCCCAATGTACCCCTGCCTCTTGTGTCGTCCTCAGTGACGACGTGTGCCTGACGCCTGATTTGAGGTCGACACGCTGGGGTTTTCGTGCCAAAAGGTCCCCGCGCCAGCACCCCAGGAATACAGCTGGGCGCTGGTGGACTGTGGTCCGCCCGCGCCGCCTGAAGTTGGTAGGTCTGTGCAGTGCCAAAATGGCCAAGTTCGGGCCCTGACGATCGATTACGTTTGGTGGCAGCGGTAGGGTGCGGCTCTCGAGTCTGCCGACTTGCATGGCGTAAGTCAGCCGGTTCAATTGGGTGCATGGGTGTCACTTTGTGTATGCTAAGCGGGTCACTGGCCCCTCAATCATTGATCCCCAATCAGGCTGGAACTCAATTATTGGGCCCATGGGCGTACACTAGATACAAATGGTGTTGTGGGAAGTTTTTGCCATCAAAAATGTAATTTGCCCCCCCCCCCCACACACACACACCGCAACCAACTTCATAAAGTGAATGGGTGCTGCAGCTGTCGGGTCGAGCAAATGAGTTGCTCCATCTTCATCCGACTGTAGCGATGTGCAGAAACAGTCGCATGAGCTCAGCCACTTGTCCAACAGGATTGTGAGCCTTGATGGCGAGCGGCCGTGAGCAAGATGTACGGCTACGGCCAAGGCCTATCGAGGGCTACGGCAAGATGGCTGCCGGACCAGGTTCAGGTTCGGTTGAGGGCGCTGTCGTCGCCTAGCAACCGAAGTCTGCAGCGAGCCGCCTTCAGTTCGAAGCTGTCTGCGTGCCAGCTGATTAATGACGTCATGGCTCATTACGTGGCAAAGCGAAGCCGCAGTGACAGCCGGGCGTGCAGCGCAGAGATGGGCTGTCCTGCGTCGGCAGATGAGCATCTGTCGCTTACCTGAATGGGCGTCATTTTAATAAATTGGTTTGGGGGGAGAATGACTTTTTCGATGGCCAAAGCTGTCCCGAAGACCATTTGCGTCTAGTGTACGCCTGTAGGCCTAATTGTTAAGCTTCAGCCTGATGATTGGGGGTTGGGGGGGGAAGGGGACAAATCATTGATCGAGGGAGCCAACTCGACGAGCGATGGAACCGAATAAATGATCGAGGGGCACAGTGGCCCTCAGCATATACAAAGCTACAGCCTTGCTTACTTGGTGCGATACTGGACATCCGACTCCAACTCAGCTTGAGTGCGAGCAATCCCACAGTGGTTGGACTCAACTTCCATCTCCAAGGGTCCGGCTTGGAACTCTAGTGGGCTATCCCTCGCCGTTGGGTAGCGATTCCTCGTCGCTAGCTGTGACTCGGACCGTAGCAGACTGGAGAGGCCAATGCCACCTCGGGATATCAGTGTCCTGAAATTGATTGTGTGTGGAGTGGAGGTGGAGGGGTGATGTAAAAAAAAACTGGCTGATGAATAAAAAGCACATGTATGTGTGTAGACGTGCGACGTCACGGTCGCGCCAGTTGTCGTGGCGACGTGTGCCCGGTACCTGATTGAAGTTCAGCACGTTGGAGTTTTCGCGCCCAAAAGCCCCCGTGTCGGCAGTCTAGAAATGAGGCTGGGAGGGGTGAGCTCGCGGTGCGCTGTCGTCACGGAGAGTTTGTCGGCCTGTGCAGTGCCCAAGTGCCCTAGTTCGGGTTCGGACCATCAACTGCATATGGAAAATACCTATTGATGTGTGATATTCCATGACCTTTGTTCATTGTTTGATGATAGTGATGGTGTCGGTGCTGTCCGGGGGTGGTTTTCAAGGATAACCGGGGTATATGACGACATGGTTTACCGCATTTTCATGATTCTGAAACTTCATCTTGGGTGTAATTGTTGTCAAATGCAGGGTCTGTGGAACGTATCGTGGCAAGGAGCG
The DNA here is from genome assembly GCA_034440615.1 of Ashinkailepas kermadecensis. Taxonomy (NCBI): domain Eukaryota; kingdom Metazoa; phylum Arthropoda; class Thecostraca; family Neolepadidae; genus Ashinkailepas; species Ashinkailepas kermadecensis. The sequence continues at coordinate 40,860 of JAOTOM010001510.1, read as the reverse complement.
CTGTACTCAAATACCTATTTTTGTATCGGTAGCTTAGTAACTCGCGTTGCCGACAATTTGTGGTCATCCACGCGGCTAATTTTTCTAGACGCAAGTTCAGAGAGGAATTGTGCTGCCTGGTGGCAAAGCGACGCCATGCATTTTGGTTCGGGGCGAGATCAAGGGCTTAAGACGAGTTTAGTTGGGAAGGTCATAGGCGTACTTTGGGACCTCGGAAATCGCCCTTCGACTGAAAATGAGGCCAATTTTAGCTCCTTGCAACATTCGTTTCTGTAACTAAATCTTCCAACTGTTCTTTTTTTCTGAGCGACAAAACTTTGTACTTCCCGAAGTCAGGCAATGTACTTATGTCTTCTGACAAGCATTTTGATAATGCAATATCAATGATCAATGCACAGGGCTGGAATAAGACAAATCATTTCATACTAGCGGTCAGGCTAGAAATGACCAAGAGCTATGGTCGCTATGGTCTCGGATAGTATTGCACGACGAACACCACGGCGCACCGTGGTAACACCATGACACCATGCCATCTCAGACTTGATTGAAAATCACTCCATAGGGTTGTTCGGGGTCCGGAATCCATTTATGCGAGCCTTAGGTCGATCTGGCCAAGGGTTTAGGAGTTACGGGTGGGTCATCGAAGTTTTGAAGTCATACCTTGCAAAGAACGGAACATTAATCTGATTTATATGAAACGAAAAACAAGAAATTGGATATCGTTAAAACGGAAAATCAAGAGGCGTTTTCAATATGCCACTTAATAGGTTTTTGGATCAGTGCTTCTAACCTTGTTTCCATGCCCTTCTTTATGGTAATGATTTCACAAATTGTCAACAATTTTGTCGTAATTGCTCATAATCTAAAATGTAACTGCGGTATGTTTTAGCATACATTATGCTTATGAGGTTATGACTAATAGCCTGCAAAGGCCTAAATTTGTCTTATTTGGAAGCCTATCAGAAACGTGGTCGACTTTGGCACCAAATGAAAGCGCTCATTGACCATAGTATACAATGGGATGCATTTGGATGGCTTGGCACTCTTGTGACCTCGTGTGACATGAAAAGGTCATAATTGGTCACTGTTTCAAAGAATATTTCGCAAATTCGGTTTTATATATCCAGGGATCAAAAGGTCATTCCTCCGACAATGCGATTTTCCCGCAAATTTTTGACATAATCCCAATTCTATCGCAGCAACTCCCCTCCCACGGTTAACATAGGGTCACACTTCCAATCTTCTCGTTCTGTGCAGAATGATGCCGGCGTCTGAAAAAGAGATAATACGAAGCTACATACGCTCTTAAACTTCCCGCACTGCGGGAGTGCTTGGCCATTGACTCACTGTAGCGAACCTTCATTGTCATTGCATTGCTTCTTTGTAGATGACTTGTGAATGCTGTAGCGGTGCTAAGCTATCTGACTGACTTTTCGCTTCGCAATTTGTTGTAGACTATCAGACACCCAATGCCACTGCAAGATACAACCCGTGGCATAGCTAGGATTTGGTCCAGAAGACGAACACATGAAGAGGGCCCTTACTTACTTAGGCTCCCACTTTTCGGAAACTCCTCGGATTTCGTGCGCTTTGTTTTTACATGGCCTTGCTATATATACATGCATACAAATATATATATATACATATATATATATATATATATATATATATATATATATATACAGCACCACATCTCCGGGATACTCATACAATGCGGAAAGCTGGCACATAATTTACAATGGTACTTTCATTTCTGCTAAGGACATGCATTTCGTTTATGGCGGCTAAGGTAGTCGGCTTACTCGTTCAAACAGAAAACGGCTTGCGCAGTTCCAATTAGGATGCGTACTGGAGCTGCGTGTAGGTCGATGCGGGTCGTACTGGAGCTGCGAGTAGGTCGGTGCGGGTCGTACTGGAGCTGCGTGTAGGTCAGTGCGGGTCGTACTGGAGCTGCGTGTAGGTCGGTGCGGGTCGTACTGGAGCTGCGTGTAGGTCGATGCGGGTCGTACTGGATCTGCGTGTAGGTCGGTGCGTGTCGTACTGGAGCTGCGAGTAGGTCGGTGCGGGTCGTACTGGAGCTGCGTGTAGGTCGGTGCGGGTGGTACTGGAGCTGCGTGTAGGTCGGTGCGGGTCGTACTGGATCTGCGTGTAGGTCGGTGCGTGTCGTACTGGAGCTGCGTGTAGGTCGGTGCGGGTCGTACCGGAGCTGCGTGTAGGTCGGTGCGGGTCGTACTGGATCTGCGTGTAGGTCGGTGCGGGTCGTACTGGAGCTGCGTGTAGGTCGGTGCGGGTGGTACTGGAGCTGCGTGTAGGTCGGTGCGGGTCGTACTGGAGCTGCGTGTAGGTCGGTGCGGGTCGTACTGGAGCTGCGTGTAGGCCGATGCGGGTCGTACTGGATCTGCCTGTAGGTCGGTGCGGGTCGTACCGGAGCTGCGTGTAGGTCGGTGCGGGTCGTACTGGATCTGCGTGTAGGTCGGTGCGGGTCGTACTGGAGCTGCGTGTAGGTCGGTGCGGGTCGTACTGGAGCTGCGTGTAGGTCGGTGCGGGTCGTACTGGAGCTGCGTGTAGGCCGATGCGGGTCGTACTGGATCTGCCTGTAGGTCGGTGCGGGTCGTACTGGAGCTGCGTGTAGGTCGGTGCGGGTCGTACTGGAGCTGCGTGTAGGTCGGTGCGGGTCGTACTGGAGCTGCGTGTAGGTCGATGCGGGTCGTACTGGATCTGCGTGTAGGTCGGTGCGAGTCGTACAGGAGCTGCGTGTAGGTCAGTGCGGGTCGTTCGCAGCCGTTTCATCCTCAGGCCGGGGGCTCCCGGCTCAGCAGCGTCGCACGGTGTTGGAACAGGAACGAACAGGGATTGCAGTTAGGATGTGTGACAAATCAGGTGTTTCAGATATTCATGCTGTTTGAAGAGCCCAGTATCGCACTGAAAAAGCTTGTCTTGAAGAAGGACATTCCTCGGGTGGGGCCTTTTCTACTCACACCGTGCGCCGAAAGGGAACCGTACGACCCGCAAAGGGATGGGTGCGGTCGGTCCAGCCACCTCCTCCTTTGGCTACATCACTGCGCCTTGGCAAGAAAAAAGCTTATTTTGTCAGTATCGGTATCGTCAGAGTAGATCGCCCATTCCGAATAAAACCCATATCTTCATATTGTACGGTAAAATGGGTTAAGTTCGAAAGTGCTCGTTGTTTCCCAGAATTCAGATGTATAAGAGAGTAGATCATGTGGCCGGATGATTTTTCCTATGCTGCGTTATTTGTGGTCGAGGTGCTTTTGTGAAAGGGCTCAGGAGTAAGTGCCTAATTCTTTTTCGCGATATGTACTTTGCTAAAGGATGCTATCAACACCTCAAGAACAATTTTGTCACAGAGTATCGCTAGATTCCGGATGTACTTGTGAAATCATATGTATATCTAAAATATAGTTCCTCATTGTAAAATTGCCAGTATGCAGGGGCGCTGCCAGAATTTTCTTACGGGGAGGGGCCAACCCCCTAAAAAGTCATGTTATCGAGACCGCTTTCAGCGCGCGAAGGGCGCCGCGAATGTCTGGTTTAACGTGGTGTAAATAAAACAGTATTTCTTCTTTGATCCGGTGTATTTTTGTTCGGGGTCGGGGGCGAACCTCCGAGTCCCCCTTGGCTATGCCTCTGCCGACATGGTTAGCATGATCATCAGATTGAGTCAATCTAAATACTTTATAACACACATGTTAAATATGGTCATTTCCTTAATAAACTGGTTTCGTTTAAGTGCAGCTGTCATGCCTGTTCCTTTCAATTTTCCAGCTATGCTCGATCCATTGGCCGGAAGATCTTTTTGTAGCATTCTGTGTTGTTATCCACCATTTACACATTAGGTCGTAGAACAAAGATAGATACGCTTGAACTAATCACTCCTTGTCCGCGACAGGTATGTCATAGCTTGTCGCGAGCACACCCTTCTGCGTTATAAATGCGAAAGTAAATAAGCCAGAATCAATTTGGACGCAAGCCAGTCTCCAAAATCCATTCATTAGTCAGAGTTAGTCGGCATGGTGAAGAAGAAAAGTGGAAATAGTTGGCAACCCAGCCATCTGGGGTGGCAGTGCTGTGTATGCTATGCATTTACCGACAGATATGCCAGCTTCCGTCATGTTCCGTGTTTCGTGTCTCAAGAGGATGCTTCTATTTCAGCCCGGTGACGTGGTTGGGCAGAACAAGAGGCTGTCTCGTGCTGGAAGGCACAATACCTAGAACACCGTCTCTTTGTAATATTTATGATCACAGAAAGTATTTGGGAAGCAGTCAATTATATATTATGTGAATGACATCTTGAACATATATTCGCCTCTGCTAGAGATGGCATTGGCGTGAAAATAAGCACCCTCAAAACTGATCATGATTGGGCCGTGTCACAAGGCGAAAAAAAGATGCTGCATGAGGTCCGACTCGTAATGAAATGAATAGGTAGAAAGCCTCATGCAGATATTGATTGATTGATGCAGTCTAGCTAGAACAAATTTATGTCATCATTGTACGGGATGTCATCGACTTCCTTTTACATCAGGCAAATGCCTCGTACGATAAATCACACGATTTGTTTGCAAAACTTTCGCTTTAGATCATCGTCAAAAATAGTGAACACCCAGCCAATCATGTATCGATTCCCGTCCTGTGACGACCTGGGGTTATCAACCTAGGGTTATCGATTTATATTTCCATTGTGTGGGTGAATGTCTATGCGATGTGGGTGGGTGAATGTCTATGCGATTAATTGCAATAAGTGTCAGTGTTATCCAATTTAGGGCTATCAAATTTACACCAATTTGTAAGCTCCCGTCATTTCTCCTCATCTCTCTTGACTTTTTGTGACCATGCTACCAGCATTGATTACCGAGACCCTCTTTGTGTGCTCACTTGCGGCCACGTTGGGCCCGCCGACGACTATATCACCCTTCTCGATATCACGCACTCACGCTCTCACACACTCCCCTTCTCTCTCTCTCTCTCCCTCTCTCTCTCTCTCTCTCTCTCTCTCTCTCTCTCTCTCTCTCTCTCTCTCTCTCTCTCTCTCTTTCCGTCTCTCTCTCTCTCTCTCTCTCTCTCTCTCTCTCTCTCTCTCTCTCTATATATATATATATATATATATATATATATATATATATATATATATATATAATATATATAATATATATATATATATATATATATATATATATATATATATATATATATATATATATATATATATATATATATATATATATATATATATATATATATATATCTCTCTCTATCTCTATATCTCTCTCTCTCTCTCTCTCTATCTCTCTCTCTCTCTCTCTCTCTCTCTCTCTCTCTCTCTCTCTCTCTCTCTCTCTCTCTCTCTCTCTCTCTCTCTCTCTCTCTCTCTATCTCTCTCTCTCTCTCTTTCTATCTCTATCTCTCTCTCTCTTTCTCTCGATGCCTGCTGTGCCTGATGCATGCTCCAGGATGCTTGAAGAGGCTACTGCCGTATCAAAGCGAGACGTGAGCCGAATTGTCACGAATACGTCCCGAACACCCAGCCACATACGAAAACGCCTCAAGCTAGCACCCGCAGGAAGCAGAAATCTACACGGTGCTACGCAATTCAGTGAGTTGTTTCTTCTCGAAATCAAATATTGAAATAAGTAGTGGTGATAACTTGTGTCTATCAACTACCGAGAAACGTATGAAACCGACATCGCTATCAGTTCATGCCAAATGAAGCCTCTTAACAACTAGGCTACCCACACATCGCTTACCAGTGAATAGTGAATATAAGATGGGTGCGAAATAAATGGAAACGAAACAAACGCGGCGAAGTTCAGAACAATACCATACACAAATCGTGATTTAGCCAAGCTGATTTAGAGGAGGCCCATCTACACTCATTTTTTACAGGAAGTGACCAGATTTCGACCACTATGTTTTGAAAGGGACCCATTTATGTTTTGCATTAAAATATCTAGCGACAACTTAGATTACACCATGGGGGGGGGGGGGCAACCTACCACCGGCGTTTCTAAGTCACCGGATTTCAACCTTCTTACTCCTGTGCCAAGGTTTTTTCTGGTATCCCATTATAAGTCAGTTCACACTTCTCACATTACACCATGTACAATTTTTTTTAATGTAAAATTTTATATTTCACGCCTTTCAGTATAAAACGCCCAGTCGCCACCATGTCAACGCTTGTTCATGTGTACACACGCCTTGTGCACTCGGCGCATCCGCCACACATGGTGCGATTCTGCTGTTTCTGCTAGACTCCCTACGTTTTGCTATGTGCTGCCATATTATGGTCTTGTGTCACATGTGACGTCATGGAATGCTTCGTATGGGGCTTTAGTGTGATAATTCAATGAAATCAAGTCGAAGGTTAATTTTCCTACCACATTTTCGGGTGGAAAAGAAATCCGGATACACCGCTGAACTTTGATTCCCGCTTCACACGTACACCGAGGCCCGCTTCACACGTACACCGAGGCCCGCTTCACACGTACACCGGAAAAATCGGAGCGTCAACAGAGCCAGGTGCCGAGAGTTCGGAATTCCTTCTCCGATTGGCTGGACGTCTCCGGCAGGCTGTTTGTCCACCGAGGATTGGCTGGCGGACAGTGTGAAGCCGGGAATTTGAAGGGTCGTGAGTGCGACAGGAAGACCCGCATGACGACGGGAACGTGCCCGTTTGAGAGGTTTTATTTCAGTCCACTTCAAAGCGTGAAGCGAGCGTGGAACACAAGTGAGCGGATGCAAGGCTATCGAAGACAAGGTGTTTGTTTGGCCCAGTGACGGTGACAAAAGTGATCATTCGCAGAAACGAATTAATGAGTTGTAAAAGTGGAGAAAAAAGTACGTTGATAGGTACATATCTAGCCAGGCCCTGGCTTGGAATATTACGAAATATGGGAAGTTAAAGGAATGAGAAGTATAATACAACGAAGAATGGCTCTTAGATGCTCCTGGGTTTTAGACATTGCGTGTAAAGAAAGCATACGACCTTCAATATACCAGGAGGTGCTGAGTTGACATCAAAAGTAACGTTAAGGATTATACTTTATTAGGTACTCAACGTTTCGGCCAGGGGCCATCGTCAGGAGTCTCCTGACGATGGCCCCTGGCCGAAACGTTGAGTACCTAATAAAGTATAATCCTTAACGTTACTTTTGATGTCAACTCAGCACCTCCTGGTATATTGAAGGTCGTATGCTTTCTTTACACGCAATGAATGAGAAGTAGCTACCTTCTACCTACCTTGTTGCAGATATACAGGTCACGGTAGGTACATTGTCATCAGGAAAGACACACTACCTGTCCATATTTGAGCATTGCATCTTGTAATATTGCAATTAGCGGTATGTATGAAGGAGATAGTTGGCAATATACAAACTATTTCTGGCCCAAGGCGTACAATAAATGTACAGTGCGATCAATAAATGGCATTTTGGTGCATTTAAAAGACGTAATTTATATATTACAATTATAGGTTCAAGATATATCGATATATGTGCAGAGGAAGGCAACCTCAGACGTAAAAAGCATTGCGATAATGCAAAGTTGATGCGTTGCAAAGCACAATTATCCACCAAAGGTAAAACACAAGATAGTAAAGGTTCATGTTATTCAAGAATGGTCTGGAAGCAAACATGTCTAACGCTTGCTGATTTACCACTGGGAGATTCTGTGACGACAGATAGTCCTTGAAGCCGGTTAATTGGCTTGATAGGCTTCTGTTACTTTTTGTGTGATTCTCTTGTGTATATATATATATATATATATATATATATATATATATATATATATATATATATGTATATATATATATATATATATATATATGTATATATATATATTTATATATATATACATATATATATTCCACTATATAAATGGACAAATATAATTTCGCGGGCATCATACTGGAATTTTAATAGCTGGGGATTGAGGACATGCCAAAAATTGCGGGGTACAAATCGCCAATTTACTTCTTCTTTTTTTTTGGGGGGGGGGGGCATACCCCGCCCCCAGAGATTACACACATGCTGCTGCAGACATAGCTGGGTAGTTGAGCCTAAAATGATACTATGTCCTTCTCTTCTTACGCTAACAATCATGTGTGACAAACGGACATAGGCGCACCGATGATTGTTGTCAATTGTGTATGACTAATATAACCAAACTCAACCAACCCGATCACGTGGGGAGGATTCGCAACATAAATTATTCGTGGACACTACATCTGCCCCTACTATGCGCGATCCATTGGTTCACGGGATCCGGTAAACGTCAAACAGCGCGAGGCCAATGGAATGCAGCACATTCATACAAGCCGATTCACACACGGGCATAGAACTTCCGGAGACATATGAAAACTCGTAGTCTACGTACAAAATCCGATGGTCGTGACTCAGGATTTTCACGGGTAGCGGCCTGTAAAGTGGCGGCCAATAAGATGGAGGTGGCGACGGCGCCACAGCGAGACAGAGTCGTCGACAGCGGCGGCTCATCAGTCATCGCATGACAATCCGGTGGCGTCCTCGGGGTTCACGAGGCGTCACCAGAGCTGGCGAGACGTCACTGGGTCTTGACAAGATTCACACGTCTGTCAGCAGGAGGCGGCTAACGTACCTGCGGCTGGCGAGGTGTCACCGGGTCTGGCGAGGCGTCACCGGGTCTTGACAAGATTCACACGTCTGTCAGCAGGAGACGACTAACATCCCCGGGGCTGGCGAGGCGTCACCGGGTCTTGACAAGATTCACACGTCTGTCAGCAGGAGACGGCTAACGTCCCCGGGGCTGGCGAGGCGTCACCGGGTCTTGACAAGATTCACACGTCTGTCAGCAGGAGACGGCTAACGTCCCCGGGGGTGGCGAGGCGTCATCGGGTCTTGACAAGATTCACACGTCTGTCAGCAGGAGACGGCTAACGTCCCCGGGGCTGGCGAGGCGTCACCAGAGCTAGCGAGGCGTCACCGGGTCTGGCGAGGCGTCACCGGGTCTTGACAAGATTCACACGTTTGTCAGCAGGAGACGGCTAACGTCCCCGGGGCTGGCGAGGCGTCACCGGGTCTTGACAAGATTCACACGTCTGTCAGCAGGAGACGGCTAACGTCCCCGGGGCTGGCGAGGTGTCACCGGGTCTGGCGAGGTGTCACCGGGTCTGGCGAGGCGTCACCGGGTCTTGACAAGATTCACACGTCTGTCAGCAGGAGACGGCTAACGTCCCCGGGGCTGGCGAGGCGTCACCGGGTCTGGCGAGGCGTCACCGGGTCTGGCGAGGCGTCACCGGGTCTTGACAAGATTCACACGTCTGTCAGCAGGAGACGGCTAACGTCCCCGTGGCTGGCGAGGCGTCATCGGGTCTGGCGAGGCGTCACCGGGTCTTGACAAGATTCACACGTCTGTCAGCAGGAGACGGCTAACGTCCCCGGGGCTGGCGAGGCGTCACCGGGTCTTGACAAGATTCACACGTCTGTCAGCAGGAGACGGCTAACGTCCCCGGGGCTGGCGAGGCGTCACCGGAGCTGGCGAGACGTCACTGGGTCTTGACAAGATTCACACGTCTGTCAGCAGGAGACGGCTAACGTCCCCGGGGGTGGCGAGGCGTCACCGGGTCTGGCGAGGCGTCACCGGGTCTTGACAAGATTCACACGTCTGTCAGCAGGAGACGGCTAACGTCCCCGGGGCTGGCGAGGCGTCACCAGAGCTAGCGAGGCGTCACCGGGTCTCGCGAGGTGTCACCGGGAATGACGAGGCGTCCCCGGGTCTCGCGAGGCGTCACCGGGTCTGGCGAGGCGTCACCGGAGCTGGCGAGACGTCACTGGGTCTTGACAAGATTCACACGTCTGTCAGCAGGAGACGGCTAACGTCCCCGGGGCTGGCGAGGCGTCACCGGGTCTGGCGAGGCGTCACCGGGTCTTGACAAGATTCAAACGTCTGTCAGCAGGAGACGGCTAACGTCCCCGGGGCTGGCGAGGCGTCACCGGGTCTTGACAAGATTCACACGTCTGTCAGCAGGAGACGGCTAACGTCCCCGGGGCTGGCGAGGCGTCCCCGGGGCTGGCGAGGCGTCACCGGAGCTGGCGAGACGTCACTGGGCCTTGACAAGATTCACATGTCTGTCAGCAGGAGACGGCTAACGTCCCCGGGGGTGGCGAGGCGTCACCGGGTCTTGACAAGATTCACACGCCTGTCAGCAGGAGACGGCTAATGTCCCCGGGTCTGGCGAGGCGTCACCGGGTCTTGACAAGATTCACACGTCTGTCAGCAGGAGACGGCTAACGTCCCCGTGGCTGGCGAGGCGTCACCGGGGCTGGCGAGGCGTCACCGGGTCTCGCGAGGTGTCACCGGGAATGACGAGGCGTCCCCGGGTCTCGCGAGGCGTCACCGGGTCTGGCGAGGCGTCACCGGAGCTGGCGAGACGTCACTGGGTCTTGACGAGATTCACACGTCTGTCAGCAGGAGGCGGCTAACGTCCCCGTGGCTGGCGAGGCGTCACCGGGGCTGGCGAGGCGTCACCGGGTCTGGCGAGACGTCACTGGGCCTTGACAAGATTCACACGTCTGTCAGCAGGAGACGGCTAACGTCCCCGGGGCTGGCGAGGCGTCCCCGGGGCTGGCGAGGCGTCACCGTGGCTGGCGAGGCGTCACCGGGTCTGGCGAGACGTCACTGGGTCTTGACGAGATTCACACGTCTGTCAGCAGGAGACGGCTAACGTCCCCGGGGCTGGCGAGGCGTCACCGCGCCGCGACAGTATGCACACGTCTCAGCCGGAGACGGCTCAACCAATCGGCTGCCGATGTCAAGTTTCCCAACTTTACTCAGGCTCGACTCCAGTAGCCATAAGTGAGTATCATATAACAAGGTCCTCAGCGGCGTGCGTTTCCGCTGGTTGCTTTTACATTAAGCCACAGTTCCATGTGAATGTATCGCCGTGCTTGTCCTGTTTGACAGTTTTTAATTTGGGTACGATTAAATATGAACTCCAGGTGCGTTGGATATTTGCTGATTACTATCCATACATAGGCTATGGAAACAATAAAATGCGTCGTTATGGAAGTGTCATTGGGTGCCCGCAGACAATTGATTGGCACTGGGCATACCAATAAACAAATACCGAGAAGGAAATGGAAATCATCCACTACGCTGATGCTTCGAACAATGCAGCTATCTGACACTTTGACATTGATGCAACTCAATAGTGCGCTCCGGAGCACAAGGGGTTTGGGCAGATACCTCAGATTGTAATTACTTCCACCCGAGCCGATGCTTTGAACAATGCACCAACCTAACACTTTGGTACTCAACTCAGAGGTCAATGGGCAATGGTGAATGGTCAACTCAATTGTCCGTTTCGGAGCACAAGTGATGTGAGTGGGTGCCTCATCAGTGTGTAATTACTGCCAGGCAAGCTGCCTGGTTTGTTGGGTTCCGTTCACCATTGCGTCCGCATAGTTCTGCGTATCACCCACATGTGTGTGGTAACCATTCTCTAATCGGTAGTGGCTGTACGGCTATACAGTTGCTAGGATACGCCGCGTTTAGTTTCAGCTCATAGGCGCTTTGCACTTACAGTATTGCAACCCCCACCCCACACTTCATGAGCCTGTGAATCTTTCGGGATCAATTCTGGCTGGTTCACACTGACAGCTTATGGGCTAAGATGATAAACTATTGGTGGTGCTCGAACAACCATTCGAAATGCTTCGACAGTTATTGCTAGAGCTCGGGCGCTTCCACAATTGCAACCACCTGTCAATTAGCTACGTTCTTGTTGATTCGTGTGCTTTGTGGTCGTTGCCTTCTCTTTCCACGTAGCTTGACTTTATATAGACTTACACGCGGGCAGCACCAGTAAGGAAGTGTATTCCGAAAGTCACACGAGCAGCACGCGAGCGGTAGACGTATGTGTTGAGCAATGCTATGTTGATCCATGTTACCACGTAAGCTGCAGAGGCGCCCGAGGAGGGATATCAAGCTGCATTTTTGGTTGCAAGTGTTAATTTGGTATTTATTGGTATATTGCATAGTATATACTATATATATATATATATATATATCTTTATATTTATATAGTACTGTCATGGACCGTCCACAGACGTGGTCCAGTTACAGACCGAGTTAACACTGGGAAAGACGACAGCAAGAGCAATATTTTTTACCGTACTGTGCACAACCGATTTTGTGTGGAAACTTAGAATATGTTTGGCAAGCACACCACATGTTTCCATGCTCCTCCCCCTCCTCTGGAGAAACACTGAATCGTTTACATCCGTCCCCTGGGTGAATCCAGGAGAGAGGTCTGGACCTTTGTGGACTGTATGACCTTTCTATTTAATTGCATTCCTAATAGTATATGCTTAGGCGAAGACTGAAGTGACCTTTTCATCAAGTTCTGCATTGCCTCAGGGTGACCGAAGGTCAGATCACGATGTTAGAAGCCGGATAGTTTAACAAGATGCTTCAGTATCATATCAGTTCGTCTTGGGGACACAATTTTTTAGGCTTCAAAAGTGAACACATTTCAAGAAACTTAAGCCAATGTCTGTACATTAACCCAGTACACCTGGTGCCCTCATTTTGGGCGAAGTGGAATTATAATGTATAGTAATATAGGGGCCTTGAAGAATCCGCCGACCCGGCGAAGGTGGATTTGCAGGCAGTCCGGCAAGGGTTAACCAGCCCCGTCATTCTGGTCAGATCCAAACACCCCGTCTCGGGGGACTGGGAGCCATTATAAGCCGCCCTCTAATATCCAAACTAAACATCACACGTGAACGAGAGAGGTAGCATCGAAAAGTGCCCGGCGAGTAGGGCCAGAAACCATGCCATAAATTTATCCCCTCAGAAAGTGACGTCACTAGGGGTTTATGATGTGACGATTGATGCCATGTTTTTGGCTCTGGGGAGTTCATCTTGAGAAATATTTTTTCTAAAACTTACTGGGAGTCCGAAAAGGAAGGCGAAATGGTCCCAAGATCTGCTTACCCACCGATTTTTTTGAGGACTATGAACTATGGCAAAATTAACTATGGCCCCAAGACTCACCGAAAAATACTTCAGATTTTTGGAATGTTGCAACATTTTGAGGTTTCGATGATTCTGAAATCCTACTTTTATAATGGGCAGAGCACAATTAGAAACATTGTTTTAAGTAAGCTTAGCCTCGTACAAAATGCTCATAATCGCCAGAATTTTCGGTTTTAGCCTCAATAGGTAAATATGCACAACAAACATGCCATGCAAATGCAAAAATTCACTAATTCCTCTGATTCGTTCTGTTGCGTTTCAAAAGGTAAGTGAACGATGAAAGTTTCATTCAAATATCTTTACCCGTTAAAGCGTGACGACTGGTCGACGTTTTTCGAGGGGACCTTACTTGATCTTGAATACCTCGGTGACCGTTGATGACCTGCATTCGTCCCCCCTGCAGTCCCCCTGCATTCGCCCGTATGACAATGTGAGATGCGCTGGTCACATGTCACCATTTCGCAGCAGAGCGTAGGCTGTTCCACGGCTACAACATTCAAATCAAATTCATTGAAAATCACCCGCACAGCGCTGCTTTACAACTGACGGACTCGATAGGAGCAGCTCTGGGCGCAAACTGTCACCCTAGAGTGCTTAAATTGTCACGGTTCTCTCAGATCTTAACCTCACAATGCCAATCATTGCAGCGCCAGCGCCTACTAGGCCATTCTGGACATTCAGTCAACCAAAGGTCGAGCACTGGCTCTCGGGAAATAAATCGGCTATCACATCGGCGGAAATTCTTGGTACATACATACCTTCAACAAATTCGCCGGTGACAACAATCAGAAAACACTTGTATTCACGGATGAGTCAAAACACGAGGTCAAGGTAAGCATCGGCATCACTGGACCAGGTCTTAGGCTTTCCAAGCGTCTACCGGGAGACTTTTCCATCTACTTCGCTGAAGCATTTGCTATAATGGCCGCTATCTCTATTCTCATCAGGCCTAGGGATAGAAACGTAGTAATTTGTTCAGATTCCAAATCCGTCCTTCAGTCAATTAGCATCACAATCAATTAGAGACTGTCCACATCCAGTCATCCAGTCAGGAAGACTCCAAGAATTCGAATGTGGATAACATGAAGTGGCCACTCATATCTTCTGGAAATGCATGCTTTTCAGTTGGCAGGCAAAATAACATAGGAAATGGGCTTGGAGTTTTATAATATGTCATACAAAATAATGTTCAAAAATGTGGCATAACCTAACCTAATCTTGCATCCATGCATCCATTCTCCATGCGAGAATAAGTTAAAAAAGGAACATTTTTAAGCCATTTTTTCTGTTAAAAAAATTGCATTAAGAAACCTAACCTAACCTAGCCTAATCTGTTTTTGAAGAAGAAAATTTAAGCTTGAATAATTTTTTTAAAAAGTCTCAAAGCAATTCTTATTTTATTGCCAAATTAAAATAAACAATTAACCTAACAAAACAAAACCAAACCTGACACATTTGTTTGCTTCATGGCGGTAAAATGTGCATGAGAGTTGTCTCATGAATCATTCGGTGTTTAATGTATGTTATTGAATCCTGGATTTAGAGGAAAATTTTTGAGCAAGCCTTCTCTGGGAGGATGGTGTCCTTCCTATTTGTAGCATACGAAACACCCTGTGACTTCCAAGGGAGTTGCGAACCTTATGCTAAATAGTAAATCAACACTGTGTGAATGTGGCACCATTGAGCCTTCAAACAAGAAAATAGAGGACATTTTTCTTTTTGGAGAGGACAATGCTCTAGATGGCAAAGATCCAGGCCAGTCTGCATTTGTTTCATCTCTGCACCCATGGTGTTGCAGTGCAATTTTGGAAGCTTTATTGCCATATTGCGGTTTTAGCAACCTCAGCTTGTTCTAGCATCTTTGACATTTTATCTACATTAATTTTTAGCAACTGAAGTGTGCTGTGGCACAAATTGATATGTTCTGTAGGCACACTGATTTGACATTCTTGGTTTACATATTGCAGTTCTAGCATAGCCAGTGTGTCAATACAATCTTGAATCTGTACTGTCATGCTGCACCTTTGCATCATTGTTAAGCTTGCTAATGCATTGCGTTTATGTGCATGTAAATACTATTTATTGGCACCAATAAATCAATGACTGAGGAAAATCCATGTTTGCACTCCAAAGAGTAATTAGCTAGTGATCGGCATCTTCAGTGGCGGTACTGTGCGCTGGAATGTAAGCACACAGAGGTTAATTCACTAGGCAGGGCAGCATGTGATAGGTAGCAAAACTGATTCACACATTTTTGCACCTTTGGGTCTTGTTGAGACGAACAGCTTAGACATCAGGCTATTCACGGTCCATGCTTAGGCGAGAGTCTTTTGGTCTTGTTGCGACAAACAGCTTAGACTTCAGGCCATTAATGTTCCAACAACTCAGGAATTCAAATGTATTGCGTTCCTATCAATATGCATGCTAAAATTGGAACCTTGCTGAACAATGAACTTCATTAATTCCAATTACAAGAAATAGAACTGAAGAAGTTCCCACCGCATCCATCGGCAAGAAGCGACATAAGCGTAATCACAAACGAGGAATACTCACGACAGCTTAGTGAGTGGGTGCAAACAATGCAACGTGGGAGTAAAAAGCATACAGACTGCCATACGAGGCATCATAGGTCCACCATGAAATGAGTGTTATGACGCGCTACTAGTAGCATGCACCGAGAAACCGACTTTTACCACAGTTAAAGAGGTCATTACACCATGAACGCGGTGGTCAGCATAACCAGTAGCCACTATGGCCAGCAATGTCCTGAAATAGTGCTGCACCGGCCGACCCAGTGGATGTTTATTCTGACCAGGCTTTGATGTAGCGCTGATTACTTCACCGAGTTTAATGCTAATTTTATACCTCGATGAGTCCGTTCACGCCCTGGTTATGGCCGCAGTATGGCCCCAAGTTATGGTGTTCTAATCCATTTTGGAGCCGATATTGATCGGACAGCGCTGCTGCACGCTGCAGCTTCCATCGGCGCCGTCTCGTGACTGCGACACCCGCGTGCTTGGTGCACTCTCTTGGTGCACTCTCTTGGTGCACTCTCTTGGTGCACTCTCTTGGTGCACTCTCTTGGTGCACTCTCTTGGTGCACTCTCTTGGTGCACTCTCTTGGTGCTCTCTCTTGGTGCACTCTATTGGTGCACTCTCTTGGTGCACTCTCTTGGTGCACTCTATTGGTGCACTCTCTTGGTGCTCTCTCTTGGTGCACTCTCTTGGTGCACTCTATTGGTGCACTCTCTTGGTGCTCTCTCTTGATGCACTCTCTTGGTGCACTCTCTTGGTGCACTCTCTTGGTGCACTCTCTTGGTGCTCTTTCTTGGTGCTCTCTCTTGATGCACTCTCTTGGTGCTAGCGGAAACACATAACAGGTGGGCGGGACCAACATGGTCTGCAGCTATTTTCCGCAATTGGCTGGTTTATGTCACTTCTTCCTTCTAATTCATATTGCAAAACTTGAGTGCCCTCCAGCACAATGTGGTAAATTGCAGGTAATGTATGGTTCCAGTAAATGAACACACCCAGCAACCCCAACAATCTTGTATTCCTTGCTGGTAGTTCTGCTCCTTGTATGCTTTGTTCCTGCTCATGTACAATAAACTAGGCATGAGTTGGAGTACATGTGATTGGAAGTTAACTTGTATGCTTGTGCAACATATGGTGTTACTAATGAAGATTGCATTGCACCTTGCATACAACATGTGAATTTCATGTTTTGCCTTGCATTGTTACTTAAAATATTGCTTATTCTTGTTGGTATAGCTGCCATTACGCATTCTAACCTATTAGATCTAATGTATATTACATTTTCTAAAGCGGATTGGAAAACTTGGATATATCTGGAAATCTCTTGGATATTGGATGGGTATCTCTATTCGGTACGGATATGGATTCGGATTGAGTTGGCTCATACGGTTACGGATTGGACCGAATTTGAAGACTTCAATCTGCGTGATACTCTACTGTGATGCTCTACTGCAATACTTTACTGTGATGCTCTACTGCAATACTTTACTGTGATGCTCTACTGCAATACTTTACTGTGATGCTCTACTGCAATACTTTACTGTGATGCTCTACCTGTGATGCTCTACTGTGGATGAGTGGGCCGACGCTACGGTCCAGGACAGCTCTTGGCCGATGCTACGGACGAGTCCTGTTGTTGGCCGACGCTACGGACGAGGCCAGTTGTTGGCCGATGCTGCAGACCAGGACGGTCGTTGGCCGATGCTACAGAACAGGACAGTCGTGGTTTTGAGGCGGAAGCGCCAGCTGCTGCACCTCCTGTTGTGGTGCATTATACCGGCGCGTTGACTGGCGTCGATTAGTGTCCACACGATCAGTGTCCACACGACCACGTGACTGGTCTGTGGTGAGCCGGACAGCGTCGCCACACCGATCAGCTCCGACTAGCGCCGTGCCGGCTAGATCAGTGACTGGTCTGTGGTGAGCCGGACAGCGTCGCCACACCGATCAGCTCCGACTAGCGCCGTGCCGGCTAGATCAGTGACTGGTCTGTGGTGAGCCGGACAGCGTCGCCACACCGATCAGCTCCGACTAGCGCCGTGCCGGCTAGATCCAGCCGACCATTACCGGGCGGCTGCCGCCACCGCCGTCCAATTATTCAGACGCCCGGGCGCGCTCATCGCCGGCGGAGTCCCGACCGACCCATCGTCGGAGGCGACGCTCAGGCCGACGCCGTCGATGCGCCACGCTCCGACGGGTGCCGACTGCCACTGTGATGCCCCTCCCCTGCCCCGTGAGTTAGCGCTGTCGGCGGCCCGGCCCGTGGCGACACCACGCGAGTGCAGCGTTTGTGGAGAGCCGGCGATAGACCACGGACTGGTCGGGCCGCTGGGACCGGGACAGCCAGTCGGATCGCTGGGTCGTGGCGCGCCCTGAAAAAGACGTAGTTGCGAAGCAGGTGATTTTGCGTATATTTTCATCCTTCAGCTAGAATAATTCTGTATTAGGCGAAAACATTTTTTTGGGGGGAAGCAGGGACGAATGCGGTGGGTGTGTGTTCACCGTTCACCAACATAAACGGTTGATTCTTAATTTTAGCATGCGAAGTTGTTTTGTGATGCCAACGTCCAACACCATTTCCCATCAATGTTTTCCTGTGAGGCATTCTCTGAAAGACATTAAAACCGTGCGGGGAATACACGATGTTTCTAGGTTGTTACCGAAAATCTCATGTTTTGGCTCACAAGTTGGCCAATTTGTTTGCCTTAGTATTTGGCTTGGCGTTTGGCCTAATGTTCCTTCGGTCAGCTCTGGCCGTTGCAGGACTATGAGATGAAGCAAATGGCAAAATAGTGCGAACTGAAAGATAATATGGGTGAAGTTTGGCGGGGCATGATGAGCGAATGCAATATAGACCAACTAGTTCCGTTAGTCAAATGAGGCTATATATATGTAAATATATATATGTATATGTATATGATATATATATATATATATATATATATATATATATATATATATATATATATATATATATATATATATATATATATATATATATATATATATATATATATATATATATATATATATATATATATATATATATATATATATATATATATATATATATATATATATAGGGGGAGGAGGTGTACGTGCATGCTGAATATCTGTCATGTTAGTAACTACTTTTGTGTCATACGTTATGTTGCTGAATTCATGTACATCTCGTTACGCCAGGCAGCTTCCCTCCACTCGTCCTACCAGCGCTGCCTCGTTGCAACATGCGGCTATACTGTGAACATTTAGCAATATAAGCCCCCTTATGTTGGATGTCTGTCCCATAAAGAGGACAATAAATCTATGTCAGCCCGTGGCGGCACAGGCCGAATCGGCTTCTCCAATAATGGGGAGGCTACGCAGACAAATCATTGGCCAATGTGAACATCGAGGACGTTTATTGCTCTCCAGTGGGAACACCAGGGAGGTCGGGCAGATATTTGCCGCCTACTCCAGGCCTCTAAAAGTCGCCATTTTGATGTGATTGCTGGCCGAGCTTCCTCCGAGAGCACAATTGGATCAGATACACACAGGATGGCCCGAGTTAATGGAACATGCCAGTATTTACTGTCAGGCAGTTTCAGCTGGATTATTGGGCACGCCGTAGGGATCGGAAACTACTTCCATTTATTCTGCTTCCAGCAGGTGCCTGCGAACATTGATAAAGCTCCTTGCAAGCTCCTTCTATAACCACCGGGCAAAAGTTACTGTGATTTGGTATGGACGGTTGGTTGCTGGTTTTGCGACTCGTCGACTGCTTTGGTTATTTAAATTCACCAACCTGTCACGCCGATTGGTCGTGGGCGAAAAGCAGCGACAGGCGGGATTCGAACCCACAAACTTTCCTCCAGTGCTTGTTTCGCAAGGAAAAACTATGATCCTTGCGTCTGTGTTCCCCTTCCAGAGGAGGAACGGTTGTGACAGACCTTCACACCTCATACGACCGTGCGTGCTCAAACTATGTTAAAGTAAAGAGATTATCTCCCAATAAAACACCCACAAAATACAACCACAAAATATCGTTTCGACGTCAGGGAATTCTATGAAAGAGCACATCCTAGAGCATCTTACGCTACGGAAACTAAAACCAATGTAACAGCCCTACAACACGTACAGCCCAACAAACACTATGAGTTGATCGCACAGCTAACAGCATTTCTTCCAGCCTTTGGGGTTACTGTCACATCGCCTGCGAGAAAAAAAACAGCAACTCCAAAACGACACCGACACGACCGAAGTACCACCTGCCACGCGTGGACGCTCCGTTGGCTTACCTGATGCTCCCTTCCGACCAACGCTGGGGGGTGGGGAGAGGACACATATCCAACGCTCTAAGAGGCTTGCTCGGTCCTCTCCGCTCAATCCCAATCTTAGGCCTTTCCCTTTTACCACATCACCTACCCTGAAATCCCCACCTTCCACTTCCCGTCCGTCCTCCCCTTCGTCCTCGCCTCATCCCCCACACGCACCACCATCACCTCCAAATCCCTCGTCTCCATCACCCCCCTTCCTGATTCATGTCCACTTCCCGTGAGCTAGGCCTCCCCTTCGCCTTCAGCATATACTTCCGCACCTACATTACCGTCCCAAAACACCCACTGACAGATCCAAATCCACAATGTGAGCCCACAGCACCAGATGGCAGAAAGACGCACCGGCGATGTAAAGCGAGCGTGACTGGCCCGGATGGAGAACGCCCCTGCCGAGGGGCTATCAGGGCATGGGTAAGGCTCCTCCCTCAAGGTCGGCCACCCCATCGCCGCGAAGGTGAGTGGAGGGACCGATAGGAGCATCCGTCGCGCCATGTGAGATGGGTCCTCCCCTGCGGCCGCCGCCGCCACAGCTGAGTGTCCCTCAAAAGCGGGGACTGGCGTGGTCAGGATATACACCGGGGGCGGCTCACCGCGGTCCCGCTCGAGGACACAATGGCCTGGCCCTGGTCGAAGCCGATTCTTGGAGTCCTCGGTGGACTCTGCTCTTAGACAAGGTACAAAGACGCAATTTTAATCCCTGTCGCCCCTTTCTAGTCAGCAACCATTTTATAAAGCAACTCTCCTTGTACTGCATACACAAACCAAAACTGACGGCATCTGTGATACTTTTCGAAACCCATTTTAGCCATTAACTTGCCCACTTTGGCGGAATTTTTACAGTGGATCTGTAGATGTCTTAGAACGCGTGCCCTAGATCTTCAAAGGGTTCCTAACCAGCGTTGCACAGCAGTAGTGTGCGTACAAGAGACAAAGCTGAGAACAGAACACATAGTATCCATTAAAGTTATTTTGTCTTCCGCAAAGATGCCTCGTCTGACACTGCTGCTCACGGTGGGGTGTTTCTAGCTATGCACTAGCGTTCCCGGGAAAAAGATCGCGCTGAAAATGAACCTGTAAGTCGTGGATGCGCTTGTACTTTTTACCCGCCGTGCTTTTACTGTGTGCTCCCTGTACCTCCGTCCTGAAGTCGTGCTTCCGATCACTGGGGAAACTCTTGTCTCATCTCCCGCCTCCACTCTTGGGAGACTTCAACTGTCATCACACTATATGGGGATGTGTTGATGTTGACTCTCGTGGGCGTCACTTGGACACATTTTATTCTACGATCATTTCTTTGCATTTTAAACACAGGCGCACGTGCAGATTTCAGTCTCCGATCAGGTTGTACATCAGCCTCAGGCCTTAGCCTTGTGAGCCCACAATTGGTTAACAGTTTTGAGTTGATGGTTGACGAAGACCAATTTGGAAGTAACTTCCATATCTGGTTACATTATCAAAACAGTCCTATATTGGGGCCCCGCTCACATCGACGGGACCTTAAAAAAGCGGACTGGATAATGTTTGATGTGCGCGTACAGTTTTTTTTTACCATGATGATAAATCGCCAATGTCAATGGAAACATTCACAACTCTCCTCCTAGAATGTGCCACCGAATGCATCCCTGGAACCACCGGGTCCCCTCATCGTACAACAGTTCCATGGTGGATGCAACAGTGTCATGATGCCATCCGAGCTAGGGGACGCGCTATCTAGCGCGATAAATGCTCAGCCAAAAAGAGCATTTATCCGTAACAGCACCATCACGAATTTAATACAACTCAGACGTGCTAGGCCTCACGTGCGCCGTATGATACAGGAAGAAAGGCGGGCGTCTTTGTCATGAATACTTGAACTATTTTAACCGTTTTACCCTTCATTCTCTGATCTGACTCCGAATTAAAAGAAAATCAGGTCCATTCAGCACCATCCCTCTCCCTGTACTAGTCATTGGCGATCGTGAGGTAGCTCACCCAATGGATGTAGCCAATGAATTCGGAACTGCACTTGCTGAGAGAAGTCGAACCGCAAGCACATACCCAAACTTCCTTCGTGAAAAGTCCACTGTGAGATGTCCCTCATTCACTTTTCTATCCCATAATATTTATCTTACAATCAGCCATTTACCCAATCTGAGCTAATATCTGCTATTTCCTCATTTCGAAGTGTCGCCGAGGGCCTAACGGGGGTGCAGGACGACGTACTGAGGAATCTACCGGCGGAGGTGACCACGATGCTTTTACGCGCATTTAACCCTTCATGGGAACTCCCTATAAATTTAACTTTATGGGAACTAGGCTATTCCCTCCGACGTTGAGGGATGCTACGGTTGTCTCGCTACTGAAATCTGAGAACACTGGCACTGACCAATTAAACTATCGTCCGATTTCTTTGACGTCTGATCTGTGCAAGTTATTTGAAAAGATGGTAAATGTTCGTCTTTCGTAGTTTCTGAAAAAAACATGATCTCCTTGGAAACCTTCAATGCGGATTTCGTAAAAACAGATGTACAATCGACCATATCGTGTCCCTAGACCCCGAGGTGAGAGTGGCCTTGCAGATTAAGCGCCACCTAGGTACCGTTTTCTTGAGAACGAGAAAGCGTACGACACAGCTTGGCGTCACGGATTTCAGAAACTTTTCAAGGAAGGATTTCGTGGTCATGTGCACCTTTTTACAGATTAAAAAGGAAGGAAGATTTGCATCCGCATCGGGAACTACTTCTCCCAGTGGTTCGCTCAGGGCAACGGCGTCCCACAGGGAAGCATTCTCACTATTCGGCATCATGATGTGTGAGACGGCATTGGTGACTCCATTGCGCGGAACATGGGACGTTCGCTTCCGTGGACGACTGCTATTTGGTCCTGCGCCTCACGAACGCCACCAGCGTATGGACAACTGCAACTAGCAGTAGCGTGCCTGGAAAAGTGGGCAAATAGCAATGGATTTTCGGCTTCAGGAACGAAAAGTGTCATCTCCACTTTTTTTCTTTGCCGATATTGCCAGGATATGGAAATTATGCTTTATTGTAAGAATGTACAGGGTTCAGGCAGGGTTAAAATAATGGTTTTTCGTTAGGTGTGAGATGTCGAAACGAGCACAGAAGGATGTCGAAATTTGTCATGGAATTAGGGTAATTTAAAATGTTTTTGATGTCCTTAAGACTCAAATTTGAGCCAATGGCGTGCTTATGGCTACGGCTGTGCTTTATCATTTGTTTTGAGATTCATAATTTAGGAAGAACTATATTCTAGTTAGCGATAAAAATACATATGCTATAAACTGGAATTGTATACCATATCACATTATAGTTAATCACCTTACCTAAAATTGCGTTGCGAAATGTTCGTGTATCACCATCCCTTATCGAGACCATGAGCATGATACTTATGAACGATATACTGTTAGAAAGGAGATACGAAGACTTCATAAGCACGCATCTCGAAGCAGGATGTCGATACTTTTTGGAGAAGGATGTCGATTGAGTGTTCAGAAAGTGGTATATTCCACCCTATCTCACGAATAATTTATCACTGCGTTCAGGCTGTGGTGCGATTTTTAGGAGTGGAATTCGACCGACGCGTTTGGCACAGCTATATCATTTGCAAATCATGCTTCGACACGCACAACTCCTCACCGATACTACACTACTGCTGCTGCTGATGATGTCACTGCTGCTCGTGACGCCTCCACACAAATGACTCCCTGCCGACACTGCTGTCCCGCTCCCGCTCGGCGGGCGACTGGAATCATATAACTGCTTCACACACACAAGGTAGCAGGTTGGAGCAGGAAAGTGGACCTGCCTCGGAAAGCCAATTTATTGGGGAACACGATGATGCTAAAATTATCGCGGTATCTGGCGGTACTCAAAAGATCGGCTCTACCGAAGTTTTGCTAAGCCACTTCTGTGGTCATTTGTGTTAGTCCTTAAATAATTGCACTAAAATTATACCAAAAAAAGAAGACAAACTTTTTTCTTTCACTTTTGTCATCAAGCCAATGCCCCATTCGAACACAAAACACGCACAATGCAAGAAACCTATTTCAATATTTTCGTTTTGCCCTAATGAAATGTAAACCGATTTCATGACGCACTGATGCCTTTACCACTGCGACGGACAAAGTTTCCTGCTTCGTGAATTTGTATGCTTACATGGGCGAATTCACTGAACAAAACTATTGTCAGATTCATGTTCCATGGTCAATTCCGAACAGTTTGATGTATGTTTCATATTGATACCGAAAATTTTATTTAGATGTAGATTTTATTTAGTTTTCTGCCCTCAATCACAAATCCTACTGGTACAAAATACTACTAGTTCTTTAGTGGACAATATCTTCATAAATTATTTTCATGCATTTCCTCATCAGGTGTACTGATAGAAGACCTTCGGATCATTTTCCATTGTTGTAACATTAACTGCCCATGTAAAACAAAAGAGTCAAATTATCTAAAAGAAATACTTGATTACAATCAAATCCATCTTTTAAATGGCTATTTAGCATCAATATTGAATAATTTCCATCAACACAATGATCCAAACAGAGCATGCAGTGATTTGTTCTCAGCATATAATGATGGCATGCAGATTATTCAAAAAAATATCCCAAGTAGGAGGAAAACCCACATGAAAGCCTGGATTAGCTCTGGAATATTATGTTCCATAAATCGAAAAAACAGACTATATAAGAAGTTTATTAAAAATCAAAATCCACAGAATAAAGTTCAATACAAACAATTCAGGAACATCCTCATCAAGATAATCAGAGAACAAAGAAATACACTATTCAAATGCCCTTCACTGTAGTAAATCAAATGGAAAAAAACTTGGCAAATATTACATGAGCTGATAAATAAACACAAAACAAAACAAAAATCCCAGAATCCATGTTAGATGAAGAAATAATGAATAACAAGCAGAACAAATTCCTAATGCCTTCAATCATTTCTTTCAACCATTGGCACAAATTAGAAAAGAAGACTACTGCTCCTAACAAAGATCCGACTGAATACATTGCAGGGCATGACTATGCTATATGGGAACAAGACATGTACACTAATGAAATCCAAGTTGAAACAATTATAAAGTCACTGAACTCTGTTGGAGGAGGGGCTGATGGCATTAGTACAAAACTCTCACTGGCTTACACAATTATCCGAAGCAAATTACCCACTTCTTTAACCTCTGCCTGAGAAGTGGAGTTTTCCTAAGCAACTAAAACAAGCCATAATTATCCCCATATTTAAGGCAGGAGAACTGAACAAATTCACAAATTATAGGCCAATTTCATGCTACCAGTATTTTCAAAAATCCTTGAAAAGATGGTATATTCTTATCTCATGTCTTATCTGGAACTGAATAATATACTCAGTACACTCCAATTTGGATTTATAAAAACAAGCATCTACATGCCAATTGCTCACATTTATGATGAAATTACACAATCTTTAGAAAAGAAAGAACTTACTTCGGTCGCTATATTGACTTAAAAAAGCCTTTGATACTGTGAGCATGGACATTCTACTAAAAAAATCCAACTTATTGGAATCTCAGGAACTATACTCATGATATTACATTCATATTTAAAAGATCGTTATCAGCAAACAAAATCAATGATATAATCTCTGATGCAGAGTGCATCACAATGGCAGTTCCACAGGGCTCCATACTTGGTCCATTACTCTTCCTTATATACATTAATGATTTGGGTAATTCTTTAGATGGAATATTCTACTTATTTGGTGATGATGCTGCGGTCATGATAAAAGCTACAAATATATAGGAACTACAAATTAAAGTCAATGCCATTGTTACAGGAATAACTGAATGGTTTCAAGCTAATATATTATCACTGAATGTCAAAAAACAAATTACCAAATTTATTCCAGCATGCCTAGTGCTGACTTAAACATAGCAATACATTCTCAAAAGGTTCACAGGAAACAGCAAATCAAATATCTTGGTGTAATAGTTGATGCAAATTAACATGGAAGTATCACATAGCATATGTTGCTGCAAAGCTAGGAAACCTAGGAATAATGGGAAGAGCAAAATACTTTATCACAAGTCGGAATTAAAATACTTATATAATACTTTGATTCTTCCCTATTTAAATTATTGTGCTTTAATATGGGAAACAATTTTCCAACACGATTAGACAGAATTGTTAAAATAAAAAAAAGGGCTTTAAGAATCATTGATAAACAGCACTATGCATACCCTACAAATGAATTGTTTGTAAAATATAACATTCTGAAGTTCCCTCATATTGTGCAGGAACAGAGCATCTTACTGCTTCACATATTTTGGAATCAAACATTACCAATCACTATAATGAATATGTTCCAATACTCATCATCAAGTAATTTAAGGCATGTTGATCATTTCCATGTACCTTTTCATCGAAATCCTATAGACTTCATTCCATACCATTTATAGCACCAAGAACTTGGAATAGTATCATTGGTACAAAATTTCCTTCCTGCAATCATGTGCCTATTAAGAAGCAAGATATAGACAAAATTATCAGAGTTGATTTCATTAGCTCATATATCACAAATTAACTGGTGAGCAAAAATTAACCTTGATCATTTGCCCACTACAAAATGTGTGCATGTGTGTGTATGTTTTTGTACGTGCATGTTAGTATATGTGTATGTATGTAATTTGCATAGATATGGGAGTGCATATGTGCCATGTATGTGAAGTATGTGTAGGTGTACATGTTTCATGTGTGGCATATGCAGATTTGTGTGCTTGTGCATGTGTATGTACATGATCCAGCTTCCCATTTTCCCCTCATAACACATTTCACTTTGTGGCCCCAGGAGCTCCTGGTGTTACTAGCTTGCTACCTAGCTGAGGTGCTCCTGGGGCTACTTCACTAATAACTGGTGGTGGCCTATCTGCAAACAAAACCAAAAAGGATGCAACCATTTGCATTGAACAGCAGACAAATGACATATGTATTGGCATCGGAGGCAT
The DNA here is from genome assembly GCA_034440615.1 of Ashinkailepas kermadecensis. NCBI lineage: Eukaryota > Metazoa > Arthropoda > Thecostraca > Neolepadidae > Ashinkailepas > Ashinkailepas kermadecensis. The sequence continues at coordinate 13,990 of JAOTOM010001510.1, read as the reverse complement.
TCCTATGCTGGCTGTCCTAACTTTGAATAGCTGGCCAATCGAGCCTGTAATAGTGCCAAATAGGATAGGCTGCGCATAAAACAGGGGTTGACATTAGGGAAAAGGGGAAAAGTCACTGAAACCAATTATGTCGCGCTAGCCCGGGCTCCTGGCCCATTGTGCGACGTCAGTATGCAACATGTATGTATGTAACTGGCACTATCTGAGGAAGGAAGACCACCTGAAGGAAGGAAGTACATTGAAGGTATTTTAGCTCACCGACCGCATTGAAATGCGTTGCTCGCCCTTCTTATGGTGCAGATCGAGATACGCTTGTGTATCATTCCCTGGTACGCTGAAAACTTGATTACGCCGTTTGTTATCTATGACGGTACAGCTGCAGCCAACACCCGTACACTTCACACCGCTCATCATACGGCTATCCGAATAGCAACGGGAGCATTCCGCGTGACACTCCATCTGCGAGTGCCTGGGCAAACAGCGTAATTTGTGAGCTCAGCCATTATATTGGACTATGCACGTGCATGGACGTGTAATGAACGGAACCCACTCCAAACCCTCATAGGCGCCATTAATATTTTCCTTGCAATCCACGCCCCTGCTCTCGTGTTTTTTCGTCGTTGAAGGAATCGCAAGACAGCTAATACTCCGTCTACACCGTTCTGCCTCCAGGATGAAAAAAACGTGCACGCTTAAGCGCACGCTAGCAACAAACTTGATTGTTTCCGACACGGCGCAGTGAAGCGTGAGATGTACCCTGTACTTAGCACTTGAGCTCCTTATTTGATAATAATGCTGTGAGTTCTGTCGGACGTCCATTGCTGTCCAATGTCGTCAAGCTGAAATAAATTAATTGAGTTTCTACAATCTGACTCCGATGCCGAGCATGTACTGCCTACCAGAATCTCCAATGTGTCGTGCTCAATACTTTGAAACGACAGTACCGATTGCTAAAATGCGCATATGTCTCCATAAAAATTAGACACCAAAAGATATAGAGAGCCTTTTCGATGCCAGTGTTGATGGATGATGTCGTTTATTATCTGGTCTGGACTCGCCCGGCCGTTGTCGGCCAGCGGATAAATCTCCAAACACCGACCACGGTCCACTACTCATCTTACCATGGAGCATGGCAGAGATATAGCCTTGGGAGGAAGGCACCATCAGCAGGGGCATCATCCCACGGAGGGATTTTTCCACCCCTAGGATTCGCGGATTACCTATCCCGCATATCTGTCCTGACATTAGTCCACTTGATCGCGATCGTTGACGGGACGACTGGACGTCGTTCTGCTGTGTGTGTGTGCCAAGGCACACGTTCTCTGAGCGGGAGACACAGCTCGGCGGGCTGCAGTCACTCTGTCGGCGGCGCTGCAGCTCGGCGGGCTGCATCTCTCTCGGGGCGCGCCCGCGGGCTGCAGTCACTCTGTCGGCGGCGTTGCAGCTCGGCGGGCTGCAGTCACTCTGTCGGCGGCGTTGCAGCTCGGCGGGCTGCAGTCACTCTGTCGGCGGCGTTGCAGCTCGGGCGGGCTGCAGTCACTCTGTCGGCGGCGCTGCAGCTCGGCCGGGCTGCAGTCACTCTGTCGGCCGCGTTGCAGCTCGGCCGGGCTGCAGTCACCCTGTCGGCGTTCTCTCCCGGTCGACAGGCGTGGCGAGCCACAGTGCTGCAGCTGGACGCGATGTGGTCCAGTTGCTGATGCACGCTGTATTGTAACACAACACCCACACCAATACCGGCTGGCATCGTCTGCTCAGCACTCTCCGTTACCTCCGGTTAAAAATGCCCTAAATCAGTCTGAGCTTGAGATGGCGAAATACAAAGCTCAGCACGGCACTAACAGCTCGTTTTCGGCGAACAATCATGCTTTTCAGATGCTCACCTGCCCCAAAGCAAGGATCCTAATTTGTGAATCGCTGTGTTAATTAATCGTATCTCTCATTGGTTTTTAATGCTGGAATGCTACAACCCTGTCGTGCCCTTTGCGTTCGCTCTTGCTCTGCCCATCTGGGCCACAATATAGCATAACAATATACACCAAACAAGTCACTATTATTGCCATGAACACTTCCCTTTTGCTGATATACGGGAAGCGCATCAGCGCCGACTTTTGTGGTCTGACGCTATGAAATGTTTTGACTTTGATGACCTCGAACTCGAAAAATTTCGGACGATTTTCGTTTTTCTTAATTTATGCGACGCGCCTGAGATTTCTAAGCAGGTACACAAAACATGGCGTATATCGACCGGTAAAATCAGTAGTTATTTACGAAAATTCGGAGGGGTGGGCGGATTTGGCCCCCCTCTCCAGTACGCGTGTTAGGCGTATCCAACTGAGATGTGACAAGTTCAAATCCATATATGAAGCTCCTCTAACGGACCGAAATGCTCTTCTAACGGATTGAGATACTCCTTTAGCGGATCGAGACGCTACTCTAACGGACCGAGATGCTCCTCTTGGTCCGTTAAAGAAAGTGATTCAATGTAGAAAGTGAGCCTCTCATTCAATGTAGCCTCAATGAGATGGGTATCCTATCTCAACCATCGCACCAATCAGCTGACGTTTCCCTGGTATTCGACCAATCATATTTTAGAATGACGTATGATAAAAATATTATACGATATGTGGTTTCCTCGGGCTATTGCTACACACAAAATGAAGTGATATCCCTAGGTATCTTCTAATCAGAGGCGGATGCAGAGGGTGGGAGCAATGGAGGCATGTTCCCTCTCCGCGTGGAAAGGTTGCTCCCCTCCAGGAAGGCTGAAGTGCACCCGCCCACCTTCCGCTCCAGGGATTTATCAGCCACAGGCTCACCTCTCGGAGGAAAAGGCGGTCTAAGACGAAAAGGCGCCACTTCAGCATGCTTGAGTGCAACCCCTCCCCCGTTCAACGATTTCCTGCCGAATGCGTCGTTCCGGGAACATTCGCAGTGGTGGTCCTCCGATGAAATGGTGCTACTTCAGACAAGTGCACCCACCCACGGAAAAGTTCTGCATCCACCCCTGCAACAATCTTTCCAAGTTAATACATGCAATTTTGGTAAGCATCTTCATTTCCATAAAGCATCCATTTTTACACAGTGGGGGCTGCTAATGTTCTCGGAAAGATTGTGCTCCCAAGGAGTTGCGTTATCAGGTCCATCTGCTACCCTCCATGGAGGGTAAGAGGGCAATTTTTTGTACCTCTGGCACTGGGCACCCAAACACCGTGGCACCCCTTGTTTGTGCCCTCCTTGATATTTCAAAATATTCGCAGATTTTTATTTTCGCGAGGCAATAAATGGTTGTGCGAATGGTTTCTCGGTTATCGGAATGTGATTGCTGTATTGTGGATGCCTCTATCTCCTTGTAATTGATGGTGAGGTATAACTCATAAATCATCTACTAGCACAATTTGGAGACATTTCTTCCATTTTGTTTAGCCTTTGACCTCACGAGTTAAACACTTGTGCAACACACCATTCAAGATCAGCTGATTAACATTATCATCCCATCACGTGCCTCGAACGTCAAAAGCCTTGCATTTCAGTAACATACAGTTCTAAATACATTTTCACACAGACCACGATGAACTAGCGCAAAAACAACTAAGCATGCCTAATTTGTAACGGACATGTAGAGTTTTAGGAGCAAAACCTTTTTTTAAATTTTTTTTTGCTTCGAATGATAAGGTATCGAACTTCATTTCTGCACTTTTTCAAATCGCATTGTGACTGTCTCGAAAGGTAAACTAGGTCACGTAACCTTAGGTCATGATGTCACGATTTCAGATATATCGTAAACGAAAATGTAGAAAAAGCCAAAAGATGCAATGGGTCATTGTGAGTTCACTGATATATATTTTTGCACAATTCAGATTGTTCTTCATTGAGCTAAATACCTCAAAAACACCTTGTTAGGTGACATCTAAAAAATGACCGAGGCTATAACGCCTTGACCGTTAACCTGATCTTTCTAAAAATGACATCGCTGGATTCGGCACATCGGATAACACCACACAAATGTTTTCATCAAAATATAAAATATTGGGTGCTATTTTGGCCTATTTTGGACACTTGTCGATTTGTCGTGGAATGGGCCAAGTTATAGCAAAGTTATATAGAGTTATGTAAAGTTATATAACGTTATGTAGAGCAAGTTTGCAGCAAGCAGCAACTTCGAACCAAATCAGAAGCAACTCTGATTGCACCTGGTATTCCTTAGACTTGATTATTCAAGCCACAGAAGCTCCGCTGTCCCAAGCTGAAGCCCAACTTCTCTGCAATACTTCTGCTGTCCTTCCATTTCGTTTGATGCGTTTGTTTTAATTTGAAGTTCGTGCTTTTATTAGTATAATAACTGAGTGCAGGGCGCGCCTCCAGCCCCATCATTGGCACCTGGCGACCAGAACTGCGGGCACCCTGGATTCGGCCGCCTGCTGCTGGCAGAGATTGAGCCGGCCGACTTTTCATCCGTTGAGCGAGGCTCAGAAAACCGCGAGTGACCCCAGGCTTTCGAGTGGAAAGCCGCCGGCCGAAGCCTGCAAGGAAGCGTCTTATGTGATGCTTTGTTAATAATGCGATGCCATGGGGCTAGGCCATGATTGCTGGGACAAGAGAGGGAGCTGGAGACTATGCTTCAGTGGATACCGTGAAATTGCACTTAATGTACACTGTGTTGAAAGGTCAGGTACCAAAGCAACTTAGGCGATGCATGGCATCGTAATGCCATCGTACGCACTATTTATTGGTGGCGCTTGTAACGACTTGTGACTGATGCATCATTGCAGGCGGTGCGGTTAATATAAAAGATGCACGTTGGTACTTTTAAAGTACTTGGTTCTTTTAAAGTCTTTTAAAGTCAGGCTTCCCATCTATGGTCTCATTCAGAATCATCTAAGGCAGGGAGGCTTTAGAAGAAAAAAGCATGAGGGACTGAAGAGTGAATAAGGAGTTGTTAGTTGGATAATTCGTCAATCGGTCATTATGGTAGCATTGTTTGAGGTGTACGTTATTAATCCTCCCTGACTATAAAAAGAGAAAGCCTAAAAAACTAGGGTAGGATATGTAATTTGTTGTATCCTAATAAAAACATAATTTCCTTTTACGTGGTGAAGACATTGCTGTCTGGAGGCTTTCGGTCCTACATGCGACGTTATCAAGTAAATGTTCAGACCTTTGTGAGGCTTAGTCGCCCTGGTGGCTTGCTCCGATCAGCAGCACCTACCTGCCACGCCTCTGGCCTGACATGGCCTAAGCAATTCATCCTGAGGTGCGTCTGGCTTGAATAAATCCCAGGAGCTTCTGGCATGTGTGAACCAGCATGGGAATTCATATTCGGCGCCTTTGGTTGGGTGACAGAAGCTACAGTGTCGAATCTTGTCCTTCATTGTCCTTGTCCTTCATTGTCCTTCATTGGCCCTAACTGCGATCGTTAGGCACAAGGTTTTCACCTCTACCCCAAACAAGCTTTGGGTTCTCAGTTGAAATTCTGAAAAGATAATACTTACGAGCACAAACTGGTCGTTTTGGCCGCACTTCTACGACCTTACCAGCGCTATCTATGCCTGGATCTATGTGTATTGCGAAGAAGAGCGTTCGCGTATGTAAGATGCTACATTTACAATTATGTGCATTTTAGTACGGTAGAAACCCTTTAGTAGGTGCACCACTTTCTACATCAAGTCATTTCTGAAGTTTAATACAACGAATAATGGCTCTTAGATGCTCATGGGTTTTAGACATTGCGTGTAAAGAAAAACTCCTGACGATGTCCCCTGGCCGAAACGTTGAGTAATAAAGTATAATCTTTACCGATACTTTTGATGTCAACTCAGCACCTCCTGGTATATTGAAGGTCGTATATTTTCTTTACACGCAATGTCATTTCTGAAGCTCAATTCCAGATGCAAACGAGGCACGGGCTCACATGTAAGTGTCCATACAGCTGACATGGTACACACCAACGACGACGCAGGAAGCAATGAACCCCACTCACATGTAAGTGTCCATACAGCTGGCATCGCACACACCAACGACGACGCAGGAAGCAATCAACCACCTTCAAGAAATCATGGGCGCAGATATCGGTGAAACGTGGCAAGGATATTAACCAGAGAATAAATAATTGTGGCCTGTCTGGTATTGCCTTTGTGATGACAGGTCACGTGGTGCCCACGCCACATAGCCATGCCCTGTCGTTTTATAATGTCTCGAATCCCGGAGCGCTTGGGCGGCTTGACGTTCACCCGAGCTACAAATCATACCGATATGGGAGGATGTCACGGCCGCGGCGAGCTGGACGGCGTTCAGGAGGCGCGCTGCCAACATGCTCTTGCATATCACCAGCTCGCCCTTCGCCAGGCTCGGCTGTATATCACCAGCTCGCCCATCGCCAGGCTCGGCTGTATATCACCAGCTCGCCCATCGCCAAGCTCGGCTGTATATCACCAGCTCGCCCTTCGCCAGGCTCGGCTGCATATCACCAGCTCGCCCATCGCCAGGCTCGGCTGCATATCACCAGCTCATCCACGCCAGGCTCGGCTGTATATCACCAGCTCGCCCTTCGCCAGGCTCGGCTGCATATCACCAGCCCGGCTATGAATGGTCTTTAAATCTCAGCTTACCAGAGAAGTACGTTAAGTCTGAGAAGAAAACACTGACACGGCGAATGGTGGGTGGCGAAGAAAACACTGACACGGTGAATGGTGGGTGGCGAAGAAAACACTGACACGGCGAATGGTGGGTGGCGAAGAAAACACTGACACGGCGAATGGTGGGTGGCGAAGAAAACACTGACACGGCGAATGGTGGGTGGCGAAGAAAACACTGACACGACGAATGGTGGGTGGCGAAGAAAACACTGACACGGCTAATGGTGGGTGGCGAAGAAAACACTGACACGGCGAATGGTGGGTGGCGAAGAAAACACTGACACGGCGAATGGTGGGTGGCGAAGCTCCACGGAACCGTTCGTTACATGGATACATACACACACACACACACACACACACACACACACACACACACACACACGCACGCACACACACACACACATATATGTGCATATATGTTCATGTGTGTATATGCATATGCGGATGGGTATGTGCGTGCGTGCGTGCGTGCTTGTGTTGTGTGCGTGTGTCAGAATTGCCTAACATTATTGCAAGTACGGGCGAAATGAAGCGTCCCCATCGGACACCTACATCAATGTTTGGCAGAGGAGGCCATTCATTAATTAGTTAGCAATTTTCGTCTTCCTTTCCCCGACCCTATTCTGTTCAGTTTGTGGTGGTTCGTAACGCCTAGGTAGGCGCCGTTACGCCTAGGTAGGCGTATCACGTAACGGTTCAGCCTAGTCCGCCTTAATGTACAAAATCAGTGCTGGAAGGAGAATGATGTCACAGCACACCCGAGGAGCGGGATTGATGAACGACATTTTAGCACCCATGAGTCTGATAGAACTCACCTGCTCGTACCGAATGCCAGACTGGAACCGCCAGTGTACCGTCGCGGTACCATCGTCAGTGTACCGTCGCGGTACCGTCGTCAGTGTACCGTCGCGGTACCACCGTCAGTGTACCGTCGCGGTACCACCGTCAGTGTACCGTCGCGGTACCACCGCCAGTGTACCGTCGCGGTACCACCGTCAGTGTACCGTCACGGTACCACCGCCAGTGTACCGTCGCGGTACCACCGCCAGTGTACCGTCGCGGTACTACCGTACCACCTCCAGTGTACCGTCGCGGTACCACCGCCAGTGTACCGTCGCGGTACCATCGTCAGAGTACCGTCGCGGTACCATCGTCGGTGTACCGTCGCGGTACCATCGCCAGTGTACCGTCGCGGTACCATCGCCAATGTTCCGTCGCAGTACCATCGTCAGTGTACCGTCGCGGCACCATCGTCAGTGTACCGTCGCGGTACCACCGCCAGCGTACCGTCGCGGTACTACCGTCAGTGTACGGTCGCGGTACCACCGTCAGTGTACCGTCACGGTACCACCGCCAGTGTACCGTCGCGGTATCACCGTCAGTGTACCGTCGCGGTACCACCGCCAGTGTACCGTCGCGGTACTACCGTCAGTGTACCGTCGCGGTACCATCGTCAGTGTACCGTCGCGGTACCACCGTCAGTGTACCGTCGCGGTACCATCGTCAGTGTACCGTCGCGGTACCACCGTCAGTGTACCGTCGCGGTACCATCGTCAGTGTACCGTCGCGGTACCATCGTCAGTGTACCGTCGCGGTACCACCGTATGTGTACCGTCGCGTACCATCGTCAGTGTACCGTCGCGGTACCATCATCAGTGTACCGTCGCGGTACCACCGTCAGTGTACCGTCGCGGTACCATCGTCAGTGTACCGTCTCGGTACAACCGTCAGTGTACCGTCGCGGTACCATCGTCAGTGTACCGTCGCGTACTACCGTCAGTGTACCGTCGCGGTACCATCGTCAGTATACCGTCGCGGTACTACCGTCAGTGTACCGTCGCGGTACTACCGTCAGTGTACCGTCGCGGTACCATCGTCAGCCAAAAGGCATGTGTTGGCTCTGTTCTCAAGTCTACCGAACGCGACTCCGGTACCGGGCTACCCATGAACTGAGTCTGACGAAAAAATGTTCCGGTTCATTGTGTATTTGATGTAGGCCACATTTGATGTTGTCTTTGTAGTCAACAAATATTGCGCTTTGAAAGCACAACGCCCCATCGCTGGTTCCGAGGTACGGTTTCCCAGCCCATGCTCAAGCCCATTTTCCGAGTCCCATGGGAAAAGCGGCAAAAATATGCACCAAAAATAAACTCACCGGTACGGATGCTGTATGCACCAATGTTCTATGCACAGTATCTTATCCCCTGGAAATTCACCGCTGTCCAGCCCAACTCATGATCTCTCGCTGTGCCGCAGAAATCCCTACACCTCGCAGTGTCGGGGCGGGTCAATTTCGCCAACTGAACTGTCTTTTATTTCTTTCTAAGCTAGATAGAGATCCGTGTTTAACTGCATAGCATAGCTCCATTCTTGAATGTTCAAAATTACGTGCAGCACTTTTCTCTACATCTTTTATTGGACCTTCCAGTTCAGGTGAAGCACGTCAATATCGGATGCTGTAGGTCACCATGTCTTCACCATTGTCTTCGGAGTCTGGTCGTGAAAAATGTGATTTCCTGTTTCAATATCACTAATATGCTAACTGGAAGCTTAGTTTAGCACACTGACTGGCGCGAAAATCAAGGCCACCAATCGGTTCAAGGTTAAATACTTGGAGATATGTGATTACCCTTTGAAACCGATTGTCTCGGAAATGAATTTATCTCAGGAAAAGGTTATGGGTGCCACCAAAAACACGGTCAAATGTTTTTTTTTCCATATTTTAAACACCTTGAGGGAAGAATTCGAAATCTGTCTAAATATTTTGGAACTATTTCAAAATTTTGGAAAGAAGCGAAACACATTCTGAAGTGAACATTGGGGACTGTACTGACATCTACCATGAAATCAGAGTGCGAATTACTCTGGATTAGCCGCTTTTATGTTGCATTATTCGGTATTTTTTCCTGGAGAGCTCTTGTGATTTGTGACCTCATTGGGACGTTTCAGGGAATTTCAACGCAGTATTTCAAGAAGTATTTGTCCATGTTCTCTGGCTATCGGTTGGAAAGTCGTTGAACCTGTAATTTTCAGCATTTCTTTTGAAGTTGAAATGAAGTTTATTTGACAATCTATTATCTCGAAATTATTAGTTCTATACAGAATGAAATATCTCATGAATACTATAATTCGGAATGAGTATATTTATCTACGAATTTCAACAGCGTTCCGGTTGAACTGACTCCTGACGGCAAAGCATATGTGAATAATATCGTAAAAATGATATTCCACTATTTTAACCCTCGCTTGTATTCGGCATTTTACCACCTTCGGCCGTAAGGAGGGGGGGTACGACCCCCACCTGGCGATTCGAAACCGTGCATGTTACGAAAACGAACCAAATACGAAAGTTATAGATTCGGCCGAGATCTCGCGATTGGAATTCAGTAAGACCTTCTAAGGTCAATGGTTGACCTTCCAGGTCAGATCAAATGTCTAAAATTGATTTTTTTTTGTATTTTCCGAAGAAAATCGTCAGTTATATCGAAACTACTGTCTAAATATGCACGACATGGCCGGAAACATGTTTATTGGGACCTTGCGAACATGACGACATGTGACACGATGTGATCGGACCAATATGTCATGCACCAAATGAGGTCAAAGCCGTGACCCCAAATATCCAACTTTTTTAAGAGTGGTTCCAATTTCGAAGTTTAGAGTGCCTTAGGGTAAAAATGGACGCTGAATTCGAATTCAGCACGAAAAATTACCGTAGGTCAACTAAAAAAGGTCGGAAGGTCAAACGAGGTCAACCGAGGTCACCGATTTTTGGAACATTATTTTTCAAATGGGAACCCATCTGGGCATTGCAAAACACATAGTACCAGTCGATGTAGGCAACAATGTCATGTTTAGGTGCGATAATCACATTTGTTGAAAACTGCTCGGAGGTGCTCCCTTTTATGACCTCATAACTCTGTGACCTGACATGCCCTCCCAAAAACAAATTCACCAAAAGTCGTCAAAAGGTTGTCCCAGAGGGTACTGAAAATCTCAGAGCGATCCGTTCATCGGTTTGGAAGGAATACACAAAAACCTTAGGGGGGGTTGCACCCCCCTATACGGGCGAGGGTTAATCCACTATTCTATGCTCGTGTTCTCAGCAAAACCCGCTGTACACACCCAGTACTATTGTATTGTATTTCTCACTCTCCATCGCATGGCTTTTCGTAATTTATGACAATATCACCGACATGTAGGTGAAGCAATTGGAAGACAACGAATGTTGCAGTGTTGTGCGTCCTTGTATCTAAAATGGATACAGCATTAAGGCTGTCTTCATTTCTACGAGTGAGATCAGTTGTGTAGTCACAGGACGATACTACCTGCAGTCGCAAGACGGTACTAGGTGTAGTCGCAATACGATATTATGTGTAGCCACATGACGATATAATGTGTAGTTGCAAGACTATACCATGCGTAGTCACATGAGGATGATATGTGTAGTCACATGACAATACCATATGTTGTGACATGAGGATACTATGTGTAGTCGCATGACGATACTATGCGTAGTTGCATGACGATACAATATGTATTTCCACGACGATAATATGTGTAGTCGCATGACGATACTATGTGCAGTCACATAACGATGCTATGTATAATTGCAAAACGATGTTATGTGTAGCTGCTGGACGATGCTATGTGTAGCTGCCGGTCGATGTTATGTGTAGCTGCTGGACGGTGCTATGTGTAGTCGCCGGACGATGTTATGTGTAGCTGCTGGACGGTGCCATGTGTAGCTGCCGGACAATGCCATGTGTAGCTACCGGACGTTACTATGTGTAGTCTCATAACGATGCTATGTATAATCGCAGGACGATGTTATGTGTAGCTGCTGGACGATGCTATGTGTAGCTGCAGGACGATGGTATGTGTAGCTGCAGGACGATGCTATGTGTAGCTACCGGACGATGCTATGTGTAGCTGCTGGACGATGCTATGTGTAGCTACCGGACGATGCTATGTGTAGCTGCTGGATGATGCTATGTGTAGTCGCATGGCGATGTTATGATAATCATTGTACACTAACTAGACTCAAGCAGGTTTTAAATGAGGATTGTGTTAGCTTGGGCGTCATACTGCTTCTTTTCTATGACATTTTAAGATTTCATTATCATGTAATTCAGGAATTATCTGCTTCAATTGTTCGTAGCACATCACCGTCACCTCACGCCCCCTCCTCGCTATAACTAATCCCTCCAATCGCAGGAGCCCAATCCTCATGAGCTTAATGCATGCACGGCCGTTGCATATATACTACTGTGCGAATATACCTTGATATGCCCGTATCCTCGAGTGCATGATTTTGGTGCACTTGTTTTGGGGAGCGCCGACTACGTGGGCCATTTTGCGCTGATTCCTGATTGCATGCATACTCATGCTCTTCAGTATGTGCTTCCCGCTCCAAGCGACTGCTCGACAATCAAACCTCATATAGCTGCATAGGTCGAGGGGGACAGCACGAGTCGTCTGCCTTTTCCGGCACCTAATGATATAGACACCTCTGGCTGGCGGATATAGACACATCTAGACTGTGGCACGCGGCCACATGAGGCCGGCATCTGCCCCGGCTGTCAGTTTGGCGACACGCGGCCACACGAGGCCGGCATCTGCCCCGGCTGGGAGTTTGGCGACACGAGGCCACACGAGGACGGCATCTGCCCCGGCTGTCAGTTTGGCAACACGAGGCCACACGAGGACGGCATCTGCCCCGGCTGTCAGTTTGGCGACACGCGGCCACACGAGGCCGGCATCTGCCCCGGCTGGGAGTTTGGCGACACGCGGCCACAGGGGGCCGGCATCTGCCCCGGCTGTCAGTTTGGCGACACGCGGCCACACGAGGCCGGCATCTGCCCCGGCTGTCAGTTTGGCGACACGCGGCCACACGAGGACGGCATCTGCCCCGGCTGTCAGTTTGGCGACACGCGGCCACACGAGGCCGGCATCTGCCCCGGCTGTCAGTTTGGCGACACGCGGCCACACGAGGCCGGCATCTGCCCCGGCTGGGAGTTTGGCGACACGAGGCCACACGAGGACGGCATCTGCCCCGGCTGTCAGTTTGGCGACACGAGGCCACACGAGGACGGCATCTGCCCCGGCTGTCAGTTTGGCGACACGCGGCCACACGAGGCCGGCATCTGCCCCGGCTGTCAGTTTGGCGACACAGCGGCCCTAGCTGGGAGTTTGGCGACACGAGGCCACACGAGGACGGCATCTGCCCCGGCTGTCAGTTTGGCAACACGAGGCCACACGAGGACGGCATCTGCCCCGGCTGTCAGTTTGGCGACACGCGGCCACACGAGGCCGGCATCTGCCCCGGCTGGGAGTTTGGCGACACGCGGCCACACGAGGCCGGCATCTGCCCCAGGCTGGGAGTTTGGCGACACGAGGCCACAGGGGCCGGCATCTGCCCCGGCTGGGAGTTTAGCGACACGCGGCCGCTCTCCCGGCTGGGAGTTTGGCGACACGCGGGGCCGGCATCTGCCCCGGCTGTCAGTTTGGCGACACGAGGCCACAGGGGACGGCATCTGCCCCGGCTGTCAGTTTGGCGACACGAGGCCACACGAGGCCGGCATCTGCCCCCGGCTGTCAGTTTGGCGACACGAGGCCACGAGGACGGCATCTGCCCCGGCTGTCAGTTTGGCGACACGCGGCCACACGAGGCCGGCATCTGCCCCGGCTGTCAGTTTGGCGACACGCGGCCACACGAGGCCGGCATCTGCCCCGGCTGGGGTTTGGCGACACGAGGCCACACGAGGACGGCATCTGCCCCGGCTGTCAGTTTGGCAACACGCGGCCACACGAGGACGGCATCTGCCCCGGCTGTCAGTTTGGCGGCATGCAGCCCAGGGGGCCGGCATCTGCCCCGGCTGTCAGTTTGGAGACACGCGGCCACACGAGGCCGGCATCTGCCCCGGCTGTCAGTTTGGCGACACGAGGCCACACCGAGGACGGCATCTGCCCCGGCTGTCAGTTTGGCGACACGCGGCCACACGAGGCCGGCATCTGCCCCGGCTGTCAGTTTGGCGACACGCGGCCACACGAGGCCGGCATCTGCCCCGCTGGGAGTTTGGCGACACGAGGCCACACGAGGCCGGCATCTGCCCCGGCTGTCAGTTTGGCAACACGCGGCCACACGAGGGCCGGCATCTGCCCCGGCTGTCAGTTTGGCGACACGCGCCACAGGGGCCAGCATTCGGCCCTGGCGCTGTTTGCTGAGACACGCGGCCACATCGAGGCCGGCATCTGCCCCGGCTGTCAGTTTGGCGACACGAGGCCACACGAGGCCGACATCTGCCCGGCTGTCAGTTTGGCGACACGCGGCCGCAGGGGGCCCATCTGCCCGGCTG